>MINK01174102.1:0-13733 GCA_001735545.1 Phormia regina | reverse complement strand
CTGCATATACTTAAAATAAGAACAACACTGTTATTCATTTAAATGCCTATAGAATAATGTTCCTTACAGACTTAAGATATAACATTATATTACAAAAAAAATTTGTTTTAATTTTTTGCGCATATCTCAATTGCCTATAGAATAATGGTCCTTTACGACTTAAGATATAATATAACATTATATTACAAAAAAAATTATTAGCAGATTTGATAATTTTTTTTTGCGCAATAAACGTCAATTGTTTATTAGAGAATTGGTTGATCCAAAAAACCGAAATTATACAAAATATTTATGACCAATCTTATATTATAAAAAAAATTGGCAACTTTCACAAAGGGATTAAAAAAATAAAAAATGTCTTTCGCCCGATAACTCAGTTATTATTGAACCGATTTATTTCAAATGCCATTTCAATCGACACATAATCTTTTACAAGGATCCAGAAAATATGAATATTGTTTAAATTACCAATGGAATTGCAATCTATATACCCTTTACACCTCTGGTATAAAAAAAGAGTATAAAAGTTTATAAGTTTTAAAGAGCACACGATTTTTTTTTAATTTTTTTCTTTTTTTATTTTTATTTTTTTATTTTAATTTTTTTATTTTTTTTGTAAAATCCTTTTTTGTAGTTTTGTGTATAAATTTTGAACTGGTAAATCCAATTTCTTTCTTTACTTCGCTTACAAAATGACTATGAATTATCGTCTTTGAATTATAGTCTATTGTTTATTTAACAAAGTCAAGGCCCAACCAGTGAACTAAAATTCATCGTATCGCAATCAGCTGTTTCAACCCGTCTTATGCAAACGTGTGTATGTAGCCATTGACAAAAAAAATTCTATGTAGCGTATCGCAGAAATCTATCGAAATTATATTTTTACGCAGCTACGTGACTTTTTGACAACCCTGTAATTTCTTTTTCATGAAAAATAACCAAATAACAGGGTTGTTTATACAATGAATGTTCAAAAACATATGATTCGATTACTTTTGTTGACAAGTTGCCCACAATGTTTCACGCTACTTTTCTTCGTTCTACGTTGCGTTGTAAAGTTGACTGGTTGGCCCTTCAAACGTTTGAAAAGTATACTGTATATTTTTGCATTGTAATTGTAATCATAGACCTTTAGAATACTTACACTTGCTGATAAAGTTCAGAACATTATCAAATATTTTTTTTTATGAATGGATTTTATAATTTAAATCAAATCTTGTTTTAGTAAATGACAATATTTATTGTGTTTTATTTATTTGCTTAATTCGCAACAATAATGATAAGAATCTTAAAAATCGTCTGATATTTCTATGAGTTATGTGTTTATTTTTAATTAAATTTAACGTTCATAGAATATATATTGTTCTACACTAGATAAAGAGTGTAGAGTGTAAATATATATTTTATTAATTCAATGTAAAATATTAAAATTCAAATTTGAAAATGTTAAATAAGACCTTTGGTCTTCGGGGTCAAGATTTTTATGATAGTAAATTTATATAGCTGGTTACCTTCCAAATTATTGAAAAACACTAGAGTAGAAATTGACACATTTTCGGTCATCTACCTCAGTTGAGAGTCAATTTAAAATTTTCTTTTAAAAAACCAAATAATCTGTGGCTGAGTGATTAGAGTGCAAACAAAATAATAATAATAATAATTAAAAAGTAAATAACCAGAACGTGGCACATTGGGGTAAAATGTGTCAAAAGTCGCAATTAACATTTTGGAAAAAGAGTAAAAATATAAATTTTCATTAATGTTAAATGTACTTTTCTTTAAGTACTTCTGAATTATATTTTATCCAAATATATACAAAATATTAAAATGGAATTACGTATAAGCGTAACAGAGAACAGTAACATTTTATATTTTGAAGCAGGATTGTATATAGACATCAGGAGCGTAGCTATGGAGGTTCCAAAATGCGTAATAATGATATAGAAATATTTGACCTCTAGCGAATTTCTGTCTCCTTGCCGATTTGAGAGATTTTTATATCACCTTAGAGGTTTTGGGTGAATCAATATTCATTTGAAGTTTCAATATTCTCAACTCTATTCTTTATTGTTGCATCAAATGTATTTTTATGCATTTGCATTTACGATTTATTAAAATTAAATTAAACATTTTAATTATAATTCCTCCAACATTATTGTTAAAGAAATTGATTACCCAACACGTAAAACATGTTCAGTATCGAAATTTCGTAACTTTTTTCCATTTACTATCGATATCATTAAGTAGCGAAAATATTCGTTTAAAGAAATTTTAAAAAATTATGAAGCACCCCATAGACACATACTGCATAACCCCATGCAATATTAATGTATTAGTAAAATTGAGAGAGCTTTTCTGTATCACAGAGTATAGAAAAGATCTCTCAGTTTTACTAATACGTACTTATTGCAGTATGTGTCTATGGGGTGCTTAAAAACAAACATGATTTTTCTATGCAATAAAAAAACAAAAAGCTTATTTTAAAATATAAATTGAAATTTTAAAATTTTATATAAAAAAAGCTTTATGGTAAAAAACTTAAAATAATAGTCGACTTTAGGGTTTAAAATCGACTTTTCTTCTTTTATAGTTATTCTGAAAAATTTTAAATTTAAATTGGATTTTTATTTAATAATAAAACAGTTTTCTTGAGAAAATATGAAATAAGTTAAATAAAAATATTATATGTAAGTGTGCGAAATGTCTTCTAACAACATTCCAATATGAGTGAGTATATGTTTTGTATGTTGTTGGAAATATTTGTGAAATTAAATTGTTAAATACTTATTTAAAAAATTTCTTCAAATATTCTTTTACTAAAAATTCTCTAGAATAATATTTTTTTTCTTTTTCTAAAAATACAATTCTTTCAAAACTAAAAAATTAAAAATTTATTTTAACGTTAAAAAATTTAATTTTCATAATTATTTTGTCATTGGCGTAAAATTATATTTAAAAAAACTATTCGCTAAAACTGAATCATATAAAAATATAATAATAACAAATCTGTTTTAAAATTCGAAATATTTAGTTATAGAGAACTTCATTTTGTTCTCATAATTTTTGCTAAAATTAAATAAAAAATTTTGGTAAACACACTTATTATTCATTATATTTTTTTAATTGTATTATTTATAAAACAGTGTTATCAACATTAAAAAATGGTATTTAAGATTTAAAATCAGCTTTTTTATAATATATTTTCAAAAACTTAACAGCTTTTCTTTTGTAGTTCCTTTACCGAAACTTTTCGTTAAGTACCAATATGTTTAATGACAAAAAACGGTACAATTTTACTAAATAATAGCACTTAATAACAAAATTTATTAACTAACGAATTTTCGATATTTACCGAAAAATTTTTCTCGTTAAAAAGTTACGGAATTGCGTTACAGACTTAGGCGATGGAATGAGATTTTGGTTTGCTACTTTATCTTGCCAAATACTATACAGAAATATAAAAATCTTTGAAATCGGACTTAATTTGTAATACTCAAGATAGTCAGCTTTAACACCCTATAGTTTATTTCGTGTTATCACATGGTAACTACAAAATAATGTTTTTTTAAGCTTAAGTCCTCCTCCACACTCCTTCTATGGATTTTAATTTGATTCAAGTTGTAGTTTAGGAAATATAGATTTATTACAAAAAATATTCGTTTAACCCCACGGTGTATACATATGTTTGTATGTAGATGTAGGTATGCATTGCTGTATTTTAATTACCTTTAGCCTTGAATTGTCAGGATGTTAAACTATTTTTCTCTAGCCGTTTTTCTCATTTTTATTATGAAACTGTGACTGTTGGTGTTAGTTAGTTTGTATACGCTGCGTATAGTACGTATGTATATATGTATTTATGTAGGACTGAATATGAATGTGATGTAGAAAACTATGAATATTTTTCCTGCATTTGTTTTTTATTTAATTCTTAATTATGAATGTTGTTGTTGAGATGTTGATGTTGTATTTTTCAGTTTGTCTGTTGTAATTTTATGGTTGATGAATATTTGTTGATGATTTTTTGTTGTTGTGTTAGTTTTTCTTATTATTCAGAACTATTTTTAATCCTTTTTTTTTTGTTTTATGTTATAAAAATTTCCCTCATCTTATTATGCTGTCTTCTTTAGATATGAACAAGTATTTCATCTTAAAGATACATGATGCATATATGCATTCATACATATTTGTTTGTGTCTAATTTAAATGACATTATTATTATGCCTATTTGTTTTGTATACAAATACAGTTCATATAGGGCCAAAATTAGTTTTCATTAAAAGGTCTAATTTTATTGCTGAAATAAAAAATGCTGTAATAAAACTCTTTATAATTAAGCTCATTTGCATACAAAGATTCCCTGTAAAAACATAATATTCATAACATAACAAAAAGGTCCATAAGATCCTGAACTTGTAATTAAGAATTTAAGATAGGCTTTTCAAAGGATGTTCGTTATATCACTTTAAATGATTATGATACTTTGAAAAAAGTGAAAATATACTTCCTTGTATTTATTTTTGTTTGTTAGGTTGAAGTAATACTGTATGTAAGATGTATGCATTACATTTCAGCACACTATCTGTCTTGAAATCAAAAATAATTAAAGTGTATTTCTATTTCGTGTTCTTTATATTAATTATAATTTTATTCAACATTTCTTTGTAAAAGTTTAAGTAAATAAACTATTAACGAAAAAAATCTCTTTCATCATCTTTCATCTGTTGTTCTCTGTTCAAAATGTTAGTTGCTCCTTCATTTACTCATATATTTATTCATTATGTCAATGTAAGTGTAAGAATTTTAATTTTGTTTCTTTTTTATTTAATTCATCTATGTATGTTTTAATTAGTGTTTAACTTTTGAAATAGATCAAGGATTATGAAGAAGACGGTGATGACGATAATGATGATTGCGATGAAACTTTTTTCATTGGTGAAAAGAAAAAAAAAATCAACAGAAATTAGTTTGTAATGAATTATTTATAGCACTAATGATGGTGGTTTTTATCTTTTTATTTCTTCATTTTTTATTCTTAAAAACTTATAAAAATTTTATTATAAACTTTTTATAGTTTTGTATTTGCCAGGGAATTTTGTTATAGACAGTTGTGGTAGTGAGAATAAAATTGAAGAGTTTATTTGTTATATATTTATTATATTTGCTTTAAAGGTAAACTAATTTTTAAAAGTTAAATTTAAAGACTGCTCACGAAAAAAATCCGTGAATTCAAATCTATTTGTAGGAACTAAACTAATGGGTGAATTTTTTAAAGTGATATTTTTATCAATGGCTGATTAAAGATTTTATTGTCTTTTTAACTTTTAAAACTTTTTGAAATCTGTTTCATTTTGTGATGTAATTTTAATGTCCCTTACATTATTTTTTTTTACTAAATCATAATATCTTTTAATTTCATGGACAAAATGATGTATTAATCTCTTTCTTATATATTGAAAAAAGTAATTTTAGTGAATGTAGTACATTAAATGAAATTCATTCCAAGAGCTTATTAAATTAATGTACGAATTAATTGTTTCAATGGAAAGATTCATTTAAATTTAATGAAAAAATTAATGTTATTATGAACATTACATTGAAATTAGTCATTAAATTAATTTTTTAATAAAATTAATTTTGTAAATGATGAATATTATTTCGAACTTTTTATGAGTTATTATTATTATTATTTTTTTTTTATTTCATTCAGGCTCAAGTTCATTATTGTAATAATTTTAGTGGAATACAGAAAAAGATTTATTAGACACTAGCAGGATGGAATGCATTTTCTGATCCACTACGATCTTCATCAGCATCAATGAGCCTTTTATATGACCGATATAAGATTTTATGATAAATTTTAATTATGTGTTTTCATGTTTCTATTACCATGAAATTAAGCATCCTGCCAATAAGCATAATGACAAATGTAAACCAGCTAACAGAACTACTGATTTTTCACCACACCAGCTCTAAAACAAATTTCTATTATCTAGGGTCTTTGCGCTAAATTTTCATAATCTATTTAACCCATTAATGCCCACGGCATTCTAGACAATTAACTTCCACTTTCTAATTTTCATGAGACACGCCTTATATACCTTTAAACAGTTAAATGAACAAATTTGATGTGTTTGCTTTTAGTTTCGCTAAAATATGTTGAATGCAAATAATAAGTCTTTTTGTAATCCTCCTGCCGTTAAAATCGAGTTTCTGCCAGCTGTCAAATAATGAATTTTACAAAATCCCTTATTGTCACAATAATAGAAGAAAAAGTAAAAAAAGAACAATTGAGGATTCAGAACGAATATTGAGTTACATATTTCATAAGAAAACTTAAGTTTATAAAATTGTGTTTTTTAAATACATAGTTTTAAACTTAGACAAATACGTAACAGTGGACATTAATGGGTTAACAAATTGTAACAAAAATCTATAAGGATTACGTGTAATTACAATAAAAACAATATTAAATTAAATTAAAATATAACATTAATAATTATATTTTAATTTATTAAAATAATAAAATAATATTTTTAATTTAAATTTGTTGGTGTAGTAATTTGGAAAAAAAATTTACAACTACCAACAAAATCCCTTTTTAAAAAGTTAGTTCAATTTTCCAAAGAGAACAAAATTAAATATATTTTGCAATATATAAAAAAAAAAAAAACAAATAAATGAAAAAAGTACTAATTTTTAAACAAAATTCTCAGATTAAAATATTATTAAAAAAATGTATAGAAAACTTGTCAAAATGTATAGAAAACAACAAATAAATTTGAAATTTATTTGTTGTTTTCCATATATTTCGACGAGACAAATTTTCCGTCTAATAAAAACAAGGGATTAATGTTTATTTTCCAAAAAAAAATCTACTAAAAATAATCAAAGTTTCTCTATAAATCCTATTTTCCCTTACAAATCTCTCAATGTAATCCTCCCTCATAGGGTAGAAATTCTTTTGAAACTAACCTTGAAAATTAAATTTAATTTTTTATTTATTTTTCAGTAAAAAAGGTGAATGTTATGTATGTATGTATGTTTATGTCTGCTTGCAGATTTATGAACTCATAAATTGTTTTGGTTTTTTTTTTCGTTTGCAGTTGATTACTTTATTTTGTAATTTAGTAACTGCACCACTGCGAAAACATATAAACGTGGATGTAAACAATAATGAAACAAAAATAAATACCAACAAAAAAAAAAAGAGGGAAAACTAAAGTAAACTTTAAACAAACAAATTTTTTCTAACAAATATACAGATGCATACATATGTATATATTTAAATACAAGTTTTTACACAGATAAATAGAATAAAATAGCAAAAACAAACAAAAAATTGTAACTGTATATTTATGTTAACAGAAAATAAAAAAAAAATGTATATAATAACAACTACTGCAATACACCAACAATAAATAAAAACAAATCTGGTAGTTTTCTATCCCTCTTCTTCTCCTTTCTGTGCTTAACAAAAATAAATGGCAAACTCGTTTTGTATGTGTAAGTGTTTCGACATTATGAGTTGTTTCGTAATGAGAGAGGAAGAGAATAACAGAGAGAAAAAATTCATATTTTTTAAAGTATGCTTTTAGGCAATTTTTATGAGTTTTTTTTTCTATTTTAATTTATATTTATAATGTCAAGATGCGATTTATTTAGTGTTATTGTGTATATTTCTTTCTACCTTAGTTAAGGTTGTTGTTTTTATTTTATAATTATTATGGTTTTAATGTCTGTCAAATATTTCTTTGTGTGTTTTATCCCAACTAACACTTTAATAATGATTAATGAATGTTGTCCAGAAAACTCACAATTGATTGATCTTAACTTGAGAATATTTCTATTTGTATTAAGGAATTTTTTAAATATTTTTAAATTATATTTTTTATATGGAAAATTCATAATTTTGTTAAAAATACGTACGTATGTATATTTCTGTGTTTGCTGGGTATCTGCAAACATATTTATTTACTTATTTTTAAGTGCATAAAAATGCGTAAGTATGTGTGTAATTTAAGTTATGATAAGCTACTACTGCTGTGATGTTAATGATGTTGATGTCCTTGTATGGTTTATTTCTAGTTTGCGTTTTTGTGTAGATAAATTTATTTTGTGTGTTTTTGTGTGAATAAATAAATGATGTGTTGTTGTATGTGTTGAATTTTAGAATGATGCAGTGTTTCTTATGAATTACATATGTACATATATATGTATTCTGTATTTTAAATAGAAGTGCATTATAGTAATTTTTTACGCACTTGTTTATTTCCACTTAGATTATGAGGGGAACTTTTTGTTAGCACTACATGCATGTATAGTAGGGACCACCCATAATAAGATACTACTTTTTATCATAATCCATAATCGCAATAACTTTCTTTTCTCATTTCTTTATGCTGTGACCTATAGGTCTCCAAGTGAATGTACAATTTCTTATCTAGAGAACGGAATGAATGTTTGGTATCATGTCTATGAGAGGCGCATTAAATTTCAAAATGTTCAATTAACATTAAAAGCGTTTGCTATGATTGTAATAAAATATATTTTATTTTCTACAAATTTGTCTTAAAGTAAAAATAATAAAAATTTTATTAATTTGCGATTTCGAATATTTATGATTTTTTTTTTAATTTTCTCAATATCGTATAAACATTTATTTCACGAGATGGGCTTAATATCTTTATCACTGTTGATCGTATGATTAATTTTATTTAGATGTTTTTTGTAATTTTTTAACGAAACCAAAAAAGTTATTTTAAAGTACTATGATGCAATATGTAATCAAAGTCCTTTATTTTACATATCGCGATTAGTCGCGAGAACTGAGTAAAATCAACAAAAGAGGTGTGTTATTAATACCAAGTATCCGAATTTACTGGGATTCACTTAGTTTATAACTAAAAGGAAGAACCTCTAACATCTTAGTATATATAAAAGATTATATAAGAGAATATATGAGGATAAAAGGAGATCTTAAAAAATATTAAGCCAAATATATAATAAAATTTTAATGGCTTTAAGAAAATTCTACATAAAGATAGTTGATTAACAAGCGGTGTCAAAAAGATGACAATTATTAACAACCTTCGTAGATTTTAAATAAAATTTTTGTCCGTCAGTGTAAGTTGCAATCAGAGTGAAAGCGATAGCTCTAGTAACTCAGAAAAAGAAATTTCAGTTAATGAATTCCACTCTAATATTTATTCTACGTCTCTGTAATGGATAATTTAAATTGAAGCTCGAATCATAAAGCAACGAAAAATGTGTACCTAAATAATTGTCTAGTAGCAAAGCCAAAAAGCTGTAAAAATGCTTTAAAAAATTAATATTTATTTTTAATTTTTCTTACTAAAGTTAATTTATATTCATTAAAAACCTAAAGCTGGAAATTCCTAAACTTTATTTTTAGATTATTTTTTTTTTTTTCTTTTAAAAACAAATCCATTTCAAAAGATTTATTTAAAAGATGCATAAATTGTAGTGGTTTCATTGTCTATATCATCATAATTATATCTACTTTATATCCTGTAGTGCAGGGGTTCTCACAAGATCTTGCTTCGCGGCCCCTTTATGACATTGCAATGGAATTGCGACCCTCTACAACTTTAAAAATCAAATAAAATGTTATATAAAGATAAAATAATAAAAAAATATATATATTATTAAAATTTTCGAGATTATTTTTGTTCTATGACATTTTTTTCGGATAAAGCATATCTAATATTATTATCTGCTTCCACAAAAAATCCATCCATTGTCTCAATGGAACAAAACTAATTCCATCTAAAGATATATGATGATGAAAACAGTTTACGAACTGTTTTCAACTTTTAGTTCGAAATTAAATTGAACGCATGAGTTATATTTACTTTTTATAGCCCACAAACTTCTTTGCTTACTAAGTGTTTTGTATTCTGAAGTCGGACTCTTCCAGCAAAAGATAATAATTTTATTCCACATGATATTATTTCATGATTTAAATTCTACATGATCATTGAAGCAACTATATAAACAAGTTATTGACGCCATTACACGGAGGGCAGAATCGAATTTTTTTGGAAATATCTGTAACCTCAATCAGATCATTAATATTTGCTTCGAATTTATTAAGGGCGTAGTAGAGGTGTGTACAATGTTTGAAAGGGGCACCCAACAGACCCCTCAGATGCGAAGCTAAGTCGCTTGTCAAATTATTGTTTCTCGTACGATTTTAAATATTTTTATATGTATATTCTTGCCTACGAATCGTTTGCTTTTGTAATTTTATGTATCTCAATTTGCAAGTTTTTGGTCCAGATATTTATATTTTTCTTTACATATTTTTTTCTATCAACATATTATAGATTCCTACACTGCATTCCTTTTGCAGATTCGTGCTTTAAAAGTTTACAATCAAAGTATATGAGACTTGGAAAGAATTTAAATTTTAAAGTTGAAAAGTGAACTTTATAAAAAGTATTCTTCATAAAGATCACAATGATTTATTTCAATCAGTTTTTACTACATTTGGTTGTTACTGTTATTTTTCATTTAATCCTTCTCTGGTATAAATATGTATTTCCATTTTTTCTTTAAAAATTCAGGCTTTAATTGGAATTTTTATTTTATAATATTTCTTTTTTTTTAAAATGTTGTGTTTATGAAAATTTTTCAATATATCTTCGCGACCCCCCGGGAATGTCCTTACGGACCTCTTGTGGGTCGCCGACCCCATTTGAGAACCGTTGCTGTAATATATTTGAAACAAAATTAATTTTTCCACAACCGTATGAGGAAATACCGTTCTTACTATAGTGTGAGTGTGGCAAATATTGTGATTGTATTGGTATTATTACCCTTTGATATTAATATGTTTTTATTTTATTTTTCTTACAACATAAAACTACTTACAAAATGTTTTAGATTTCAGCACATATTTTTGTTTTTCTTTGGTTTGGTTTCCTTTTTTTTTTTTTTTATTTAATATTTTTAATAATGTATTATTTTTGATGGTATATATATATGAGTATAAGTTTAAATACTATATTTCCGTTCTTTGTTAAGACTTGTTTACAAGACACAACCAAATCTTTAATGGATATAAAAACACTACTCGGATATATAAATACACTGAGCAAAAAGGAAATTGAGAAGAGCTGAAAAATTCATAAATTTAACATTGTGTTGTCCTTGTAAAAAAGTGCTTAGTGGTGAAAAAGAACTGTAGAAGTTATTTTTTTAATCCATGGTTGTCATTGGTAAAATGTTCTTCTTTTATAATTTTGGTTCAAGTGTTTCCCCTAAAACTATGTTTCTAAATTGTTTTAACAAAAATAAAAATGATTTAAAATATTAATTTCGTTACAAATGATTATAATTCTTTTCGGTTAAAACTATTTTTTTTTACATTTTTTTGAAAACGATTATTAAGAATTTACAAAAAGTTTCAAAATATGCACTTTCTTCTATTTTTAAAGTGGTGAAAATGTTTTTTTTTTTTTTTTTTTTTTTTTTTTTTTTTTTTTTTTTNNTCCAGGGGTGAAAATTTTTTTTTTTTTTTTTTTTTTTGGTAAGCTGTAGATCGATTTTTTGCTGGGTATATTCACACATAAAATACTTACATATATGTATTGTAGGTTTGTGTGTTTGTGATTATGTTGGTATATGTTGTTGATTTTGTTTTATTTTTCCTTGTGTTTACTTTCTTTGAGTGCTACAACTGCTGTTGCAGTATCATTTTCAATCTCATCATCCGCATTATGTATACTTTTTCCATGTATATGTATGTGTACTTTCTTTTGGTTTTATTATACGAGGATTTTTGCAAAAAATTTAGAAATTATATAATTATTAAATATCTACAGCAAATTTTCTATAAAGAAGGCAATTTTGTTTAATATAAATTAAAAAAAATGTATGCTGAATAAAGTGGGCTTTAAAAATACTGAAATCTTAATGGAATCTTGTGCATTGTACCAATTAAATAAAGAAACCATTTATTTATATAAAATTTTTTTATGTTTTAAAACATATACCATCCAAAAAGCATTACCCATTAAAACATTGTCATCCCAAGCATATGAAACCACCTTAAAAATATATCCTCCAAAAAAGAACAAGTAGAACCAAGTGCATATTTTGAACTTTTTTAGAAGTTCCTAAAAAATACTTCCACAAAAGTAAAGATAAATTTATAAGAAAATTAATTTTCTTTATAATTTTAAAGCATTTTTACTATCTTTTAATAAGGCTGAAACAGAATTTTTGTTAAAAATGTTTATAAACATATTTTTAAGAGAAGTACTTCGAAAGCAAGGACCAAGAAGAACACTTTTTCACCACTAGGTACTTCCTTTCAATAACAAGACAATGTTAAATTCATGACTTTTTAGGCTCTTTTTTAGTTGTGTTTTTGCTGGGAATTTATATTTTTTCTATCTCAATTATAAACAACAAAGGAGGATTACGAAATTACTCAAACACTATAACAGAATACCAATCTATAGTAATAGTTTAAGAAATCCTTTCTACTTTTTATATGTATGTTTCCTTTATTATATGTATGTTTCCTTTATTAGCTTTCTTTGTTAAAAGGTAACACAAGGTAGAAAAACACAAAAATAAATTCCTTAAGTCAGCTAATACCTGATATTATTTCAGTTTTTTTTTATCTTTTCTTTTGCATTTCTTTTTTAAGAAATGTTTTGTTGTTAAAATACCTTTTTTTTCTAAACAGTGAAATGGAAATTCTTTATTTTAACTTTTTTCGAGTTATTTTGTCTGTATTTTTTATTACTAAAAGTTGAAAAACTTTAATTTCCTTTTTGTGTGCGTGTGTGTGTGTGTGTGTGTGTTGTAAGAACTTTTATTGTTCCTTTAACACATAAGTGTGAAAATATGTGTGTGAGTATATGTGTTTAAGCGAATTGTATTTGTGGTTATAAAAAAGGGTAGTAGTATTTAGTAGCATACTTTTAGTATAAAATTAAATTTAAATGTAATGTCTGTAAATATAAATGCTAAGGTTTGTCTTAAGTTGCATTCGTTGTATTCTATTTTATATTTCACAGTTTGTGGCAGACATTTATGTGCCAGTGATAAACGCTGGCAATAATGAATAAATAGTAAAAAATATGTAGTAAGTGTGTTTATCTATATTAAACTGAGTATTAGGGTGGTAATTATTTTTGAAAAAGATTATAAATTTTAGGTTAACACAAAATGAAAATCAAATGATTTTTCAATTTTACTTGAATTAATTAAAAATTATTTTGTTTCACTGCGAGATTTATTATTTAAATTCCCCCACCCAAAAAAAAAGTACCCTAATAACTCACATTCATATATCAGGCATATCATGACAACATTTACTGTTTTTTTTTTCTCCCTCTTTTGATGCGCAAGTACTTTTTTCTGTCATTGTGTTGCAATGAAAAATGAAAGCATAAAAGCAATGAGTTAACACTTCACATACACTCTTCAATATTTTTTGGCTTTCAGACTTCATACAACATGTAAGAATGTTAACGGAATTGTTAATAAAAACTTTTTATATAATATTTGTTTTGATGCAAGTGTAAATATCACACACAACACACAAAAGAAATACATATATATCACACAGTACTATGAATATAAATGTGTATGTATGTGCAGCGTTTAAAATGATACTACAATTTAAGCAAGAGCATCTAAATAGTGTCCTTTACGTGGCTAAATAAAATCTCAAAAAGCAATAGCCAACAACT
>MINK01174101.1:0-18756 GCA_001735545.1 Phormia regina | reverse complement strand
CGCTAAAAATTCATTTATTTTTCACTTTTTTGAAAGTAATTATTAAGAACTTTCAAAAACGTTTAAAATATGCACTTTGTTCCACTTTTGAAGTTGTGAAAATGTTCTCTCTGAAGAACTTCAACGTTTTTTGCTGGGTAATAAAAACAACATCCAAAGATGTTATTTAAAATGTATTCAGAAGATCTTTTTTCAAATATTTGTTACGAAAAATTAATTTTATTAAAAAATTTAAAAATTTATTAGTTTATATATAAATTCCATTAAATTTTCCTGCAGCGATAAAAAGAAAATCAGGACATGACTTCATATTGATTGAATAGGTATCAAAAAAGAGAACATCTTCCTATGACAAGCCTATTTTTAATTCATTGGAAATGATCCGAATTTGCACTACTTCTGGATCACTAGTTTAGGATCTTATTGACTTCTTTGGATGTTCTTTTTTTGCTGGGACATTAAAACCAAAATTTATATGAATTTATGTGCTTCACTATTATTCACGAAGGTGGCTTTATATGGGAGCTATTATATTGTAATTATGGACGGAACCTCATAAAATTTGGCAATGTAATTTCTAGTTAAATAAAACTCATTTGATCGAATATTTACTTGATACTGTCAAAATTATTAAACAAAAAAATCGCTAGTGGTTAAATATTTTCTATGGTATAAAGCAGTACCCTATTTGGAAAAGGCATAGGCCCGCACCAGAAGCGTATATGGGATTCTTTTAAACTCAAAATGCTTCTCTTTTCTGCTAAACATGTGTGAAATTTAATGTAAATCCCGGCCCGGCCCATTAGAAGATTTATTTCGATTCTGCACCAATGTTTAAAATTTGATAAAGCAAAAAAATGTGCACTTAAACTGTTTTTTGTATGAAATCTACTGGAGCTTTTTTCAAAAAAAATTAAATTTCTCAAATATATAAATATACATGTACCTAATTTTTTCTTTTTTTCAAAATATTAAACTGGAAAATATTTATTATTTTTCAGACATTTTCATTAAAATTGAAAATTGGTGTATTTTAAGATAATTTTCAACAAAATAACAAATATATTAAGCCAAAATAAAATTTACAAATACTTTAAGAAAAATATACTTAATACCTGAAGTGGATGGTTTCATTTTAAACTTTTACTTTAAAAAACTTTTATTCAAATAAATGCACTGAAAATTTATGAAAACTGAATTTTTTGCTCTTTTTCAAAACGTTTGACTTTGAGAGCTCCCCAGCAAAAACTTTGCTTGCCATGTAATGAGTTAAGCAGCCAATATAATGGATCATCACTACATACACATTAGATGAATAACACATTATTTTAAAACGGTGATGTCATTAGAGGTAGAAAAATACAAACGGGCCAAGGTTGGCAAACGATTTTTCAAGGTCGTTCAAACGTTGGCAAAACGTGAGACGTTCTTTTATGAAAACATATGCCAACAATCAAATGATAACATCATTCTACGATTGGCCAATTGTTTTTTTCGTCGTTGGCATAAACTTCTAAAAACTAAATAGCTAACGCTCTGCCAACATATGTATATCATTTTTAACAGCAATATCCCAGCTCTTTAAATAATAAAAATTAAATTCTTTGCCAATTAAAATAAATTATAAATATTATTTTATTAATTTTAATTTTATTTAATTTTATTAATTTTATTATTTTAATTAATTTTATTAAGGAAAAACCAAATAATTTATAATTTAACAAACTGGAAGTCAGTTTCGATTTTTCTTGTTGTATAGAGGTGGAACTGAATGTGTTGAAAGTATAACCATTTTTTGATATTGTATAATTCTTGTATTTTGAACGTATTTTCAAACTGAATTGCCGAAATAAAATGTTTGTTCGGCATATTAATATATTTTCAAATTCAGAAAAAAGTCACCAATTAATAAAGAAAAATTTATTCAATTAAAACTTTGCTCAAATTTACACCTCACACCATAATGATTTATATTAAGTACTAAAATATGAAAGCAAAGAAATTCATTAATTTTTCCAAGAATTTATTAAATACAAATTCATAGTTCCAATTAAATAATTCATTAAAATTTAATGAAAAAATTAACGCTATTATGAATTTTAAACTATTTTTGGACATGCTTTTTTTTAGTTTCTTTAATTTGGCGGGAGCAATTTGAGACCTAAAATTATAAAATATTCTCTGGATTCTGTTTAACATTTTCGTTCTAGGATCATATATCTATGTGGATTAAATGAAAAGTTATATTATTTTCAATTAGAAATTTGAAAAAATGTTTTTTTTTTTTTTAAGTATTAAAATTTTTCATTTTAAATTCCATTTTTTTCCTCTGAAAAAAATGTTTATAAAACAAATCCGAGACATGTAGGGGATTTCCTAAATATATATGTTAGCAAAGCACACATAAAATTTTGAATATGCCACGCCTCTTATAATGACCGGATGACCATTTTACTGAAAAAGAAAAATTTTTGAAACGAGTTTTTACCTTGCATTAAAACTTTACCCAATCGTTTAAAAACTAATTGAAACTTTACTCCTTTTAGCAAAATTTGCACACTTTCCTTAATTTCTATAGTAAATGTGTGCTGCAGCATTCTATATACAAAAGTGCACAGCAGTTTGAACGAATTTCAATGAAAATTCACATAGTTATTGCAGGATATTTTCCAACTGTTTTGGAGGACCACAAGCTTCTAGCAGCTCTGTAAGCAGGAGAAGGATCTCCGAAATGGGTATCCTCGTATATTATATAATAAATAATTAAAGGAGTTGACCACTTTCGGAAGTTCGAATACTATTTGTTTTGGGACCACTGTGCGCTGAAAAATGGTAGTTGATACCCACTTCTAGTAATTCATGGTATGTATTTTTATGACATAAATATTTCACGAAATTTTCAAGATAATAAAGAGTGCTAAATCATCTCAGGTATATAAAAAGTTCTACCAAAGTGATGGCTAAGGCCAGTAAATTTCTTGATGTGCTCTCTAATGTTTCTGTTCTTTGCAAAATATCCATAAATATATGGATGCATCTCAAAATAGTCCTCACCCTAATGGACACAATTCTTAAATTACATTTAAATTATTGTCAAGTTGTTTTCAAGTGATACATAATCAAAAAAATTAAGAAAAGAAAGTGTTTTAAGTTACAATTCAAACTACAATTTAAAAGTAAATATAAATGAAACTAAGTCATAGGAAAACACCTTAAAAACTACAATTCATAACAGAAAATAAAAAATAAAAAACATATAATTTTCACTTTTTTATATCACATTATTTAAATATAAATTTTACTCTTACCTCGACACAGAAATTTAAGAACATCCAGTAGTCTCAGCTAGTAAAAGCTGCAGTTAGTAATTAAACCAGAAAGTGGGAAAAAAAAGTCACACACAAACAACTTAAAACAAAATGTATCTTTTTTTTAATTTTTGTATTACAGGCAAATCTGCTGTTAAGTATAAAGTATAAAATTTTAATTTCAAATGGTTGGTTGCCTGGCACTTGATTTTGTTTACTGTTAATTGCACAATAATCAACAACAACTACTGGTTCGCTTCTTAAAGACAATAAAATGGAAAAAAAAGAAACTTGAATTTCTTTTAATAACCATAAAAGTCTAAAAATAATAAAATCTAAATTATAAAAAAACTAAAAAAAACTTAAATTAAATTGAGATGATAAAAATGAAAAAAAAAACTGTCACATCATAAAAAAAACCGAAATAGAATTTAATTTTTACGGAAGAAAACATTAAATAGAAATCTGTTTTAAAGTTGATTTTATTTCGATTCTATTTTACAAAAATGCGCACGTTTCATTTCAAATGAAATTGTGAAAAAAATAATAACAATAATAAAAGAAAATAAGTCACACAAAAATCATAGTTTTATTTCTTTTTGTCTTTTTTGTTCCGATGTTTGCACGTCTTTTTAACAAATCACATTCTTGCATCTGTTGACGTCGCCAACGATGACAGTGACATTGTATTTGAACAATTCTTTATTTTTTTTTTAATTTATTCATTTAATTTAAATTAAATGTTACAGATTTCTCATTTGTGGATGCATATGAATATTAAAATATGGTCAATAATGTTGAATTTATAATGAAAACCCTAAGTGTTACTGATTTCATTAAATAATTTATTATTACCTATAGAATGATGTATATTTGATATATATCGAGCCCTTTCGAAACTTTACAAAAGAATCATTTTATTATATGTATGTATGAAAAAAGGTCACTTACGATTAAATTGCTTTTAAATATGAAATGACACTTGATACATCGATGAAATTTTGATAAATGATGTATATGTTTCTAAATTATAGATTATGATCAAGACACAAATTTTGAAAATGTTGTCGGTCACGATATAATCTTGTAATAGAGATCAATATTACGCACGGACACATTAATGAAGTGCTTATTTAAGTCAATATATTAAAATCAACTCTAAATCAAAAACGAGAGACCGACTATACCCTATACCATTGCCAATTTATACCAAAATTCCAATTAGCCAATTATGGACCTATACTTGTATTAAGTGATAAATAAAAATACTAATATTATGTCGATATTAAAGTTCACATGTATTTATGGCATTTTGTTGATTACCGGGTCAATTATGGACCTATCTTCATGAAATCTTGCACTGTCATTTATACCTACAAAAATTTTTATAGGTCGATATAAAATTGTTATGGGATTTATGGGAGATATGGTAAATTATGGACCGATCTTCATGGATTTATGCTTACATAAAACTTGTTTTTCTTAAATTTCATTAAAATCTTTAAACTTTCAAGATAATTTTGAGTGTTAAAACCCTATTCCGGGAAAACATTTCTATGAGGCTTTTTCCTTGTGCAAAAAAGTCACATGTACCAAATTTCATCCAAATTGCGACAACCGCCTATGGTGGTGTAGGTTATGCGATTTTCTATTTATAAGGTCTGGCGAATGCTAGGCACTGACTCCTCCGTCTATTTCCACTTGATTTAGAGGCGTACAGGTCCATAGCCTGAAAGTTGGTCACATGTGTTTTTTTTTCTCTAATTTCAATTAATTATAATTATGTCTTGAATGAAAAAAAATGACATAAGGTTGATCACAGATAATTTTTTATTCTTCTAACCACTACTTATGAACTTGTAGACATTTAATTTGAGATTTTGTAGTTGTTGTTTAAGCCACTTTTTTGGACAGTCTGCCCATGTCCTTTTAGAATCTTCGATATTTTGAGACACCTCTTCGGTCCTCTTCTCTTTTCACAAAAGTCCAATATCTCAACTATCTCAAACTAGGAATTCTTTAGGTTCTAAACTTATCTTAACATATCCTCGAGTATCATCAACAAACTAATTTTGACAAGGAGCTGCAAAAAATGTGCCAGCACCCTGTGGAAAATTTGTGTCAATTGTATTTATAAATCGATCCCTCAGTACCATTTGAGTACCAATTGACACTTAATTCGTCACTAAAGTTCCAATTGAGAACAAGTTGACACAAACTCTTTTCCTATTTAACAGTTGAGAGTCAATTTATCTCAGGCTTGTTAAGTGCGCAAATAGCAACATACGTTAGATGAGCAAGGGTTCGATTCTGGGTGACGCCATCGATATTAACGAAAAGTTATTATAAAATAAAAAATATATATAAAAGTAAAAAAAGAATAATAAAAAATGTTTTAAAAGTAATAAAATACCGCAATTTTTATAATTTTTTTTCAAAGACATTCCCGATATGTCCCACGGGGCTAATTAGCCACCGCCAATGACAACACCATGTAAAAGTAGCAGATTTATCTCATATAAAGTTCCGGAACTATAACCGGTCACTAGCTCTGAGAAGCTGTCACGTGACTAGTTTTAAACAAGTTCTCTTTACTCTACGGTACATAAGTTTTGTCGTGCATTTTACAACATGAACATTTTTGTATGAAATTTGACATTGATTTCCGTGCACAGTTCTTGGCTTCTAAATTTTTTTGCAGCATTCCAGTTTTTAACATTTGGGAAAATAATTCATTCAATTAAAAACTTGTTTAAATTTGCATCTCTCAGATTACAGCAATTACAGAAAACGGTAAAAAGGAAAAACAAAAATACACTTCCAATTAATAAATTAAATCAATCAATCAAGTTGATGATTGAATGAATTAAAAATGTGTATGAGAAAATCAAACTTAAATTAAATTTTTATTTAAATTTTTATTTAAACAGGTGTAATAATTTTTTCTGTGAACCGAAATATAGTACAATTAAATCATTTAATTTAATATAAAATAAAAACTCAAAATACAAAGCAATACATATGTTCATTGAAATCAATGTACTGTTCACTGCAATTATTTGTTTTATTTAATGAACGCGTTCATTGATTTCAAATTTTATCAATGAACTTTTACATTAAATTTTTATGTTATTGTATTGAAATACATTGTTTTAATGAACCTGTACATACGGTTAAAATTAGTGCACAAATTCATTGTAACAATTAACTTCTTCATTGTATTTATGTACCTTTTTGGTTCAGTGTATATTATATATTTTAACATTGTGTATATCAACGCAACACCTCAATAGTACCGGTTGATTTGCCTGTTTATTTGGAGGGGATAGGTAGATCATAATCTAATTTCAATTGGTTGGACAAAGATAATTCTTTGTAAAGCCTTTGTTTGCTGATCGTAACTCTTGTGTTCGTTGAATGTTTTGTAAGATTTTTTTTATTCCATTTCATATTCATGGATATTCACTAGAAAAGGTATAATAAATATTCTGTAAAGCCAATGTATCATTTTCGGATTAAGGCCTCCATTTACAGCCTATATCTCCTGCGCGGATCCAATTCATGACTTTTGATGAGTAAATATAATGGTTTTCTTAACTGATTTCTTAAATTATATGAATTAGTACAAATTTTTCATTAAGCGTTTTCAATTTAGGTAGTGAAATTTCTTTCTTTATTTTCCTGTTATATATTCTCAATATATTGACCTACACCTGAGATATTTTGTTTGCGTTATCATCTAATTTTTCCTCTTAATTTATGATCCATGATAACACAACCATATTTTACTTATGCTCAAGAAATTATATAATAAAAGAGTACAAGTATTAATTAGTCCTCAAATATATACATACATTACAGTATCCCGAGAATACTCTGTTTTGTGAAATAAGGACCTCCAAAATAATAAGTTGAATACGATACGAATATTGAGCGTATAGCCAATATAGATACTGTTTATTACTAATATTTTTAATTATCAAATTATAATATAAATTCGAATTTAATTTATCTTCGCCTTTATATTAATTTTCATTATTTTCTTTTTAATCATTACTTGATACACTCTTTAAAAAAAAAAAAACAGCTAATATAGAAATAAATTATAATAATTATTTAACAGTTTATTTTAATTGAAACACTTAAAAACTCGTTGTGATTTTTCTTTAACAACATTTTATGGACAACAATAAATAAACATTTTTACAGATAAACACATGGTGATCAATTTAATTATCTCTCATCGTAATCACATTCATACATATGAACTCATTTAATAATTCTAATTTTCAAAACAATAACAAAAACAAAAAAAAAAGAGTAAATAAAAACATTTAAGTTTAACGTGAAACCATTAATTAACCTGCTTTCAACTTGATCTACTTTTATTCCTGCAATTTATGACCGACCATTTAAATATGAAATTAAACATTTAATAACAAGAGCAAAAGAAATCAACAAAAACAAAATAATATTAAAGAAACAAACAACAAAAAACTGAGAAAATCAAAAACAAGAGCAAACATGTAAACGACATAAAACAGAAAAAAATTAAGATCAATGATCAACACGTTCCCCACGATACTGATTCCCAAACTAATCAACACAAGAAATCTACAGCAAAAAAAACGGCAACAAATCATCAGTAAACAACAACAACAACATATATACATACATAAATTCAAGATATACAAACAACTGAAAATAAAAAAAAACGGCAGAAAATACAATATGAACCGTTTTTATTCGGAAAGATTTGTTTAAAATATGCAAAATCCGTAATTATTCAAATGATTCAAACAATTATTCAAATATTTCTCAATTAAGTTAAAGTAGAGAAAAAAGTGTTTAGTGTCATTTTATTCCATGGCCAAATCTCTAGACTATAATGTCAGATTGAGAAGATCCACACATCCACAGATATAGTAGTAAAAGGTTTCCATATTGCGCCGTATGTTTCGGATCATAGTCCTGTTAAAACTGCTTACAACAAATTTGGTTTTAAAATATTTAGGTTGCTATTGATCCTACTGGCTGCAATACTCCACCTTCACCTCCATTATGTTTCTTCGTTAGCTGCAGGGTTTCTTTTTACTCCCTTTTTCCCTTATGCCAAACATGCTAAACTTGCTTTCATTTGAAAACAAAACGCATAATCAACACAACCATAGGTAAGGAGGGAGTTATGCGTTTGTGCCGATGTTTGTAACACCCAAAAATAATGGTCTTTACTAATTGGCTTCCGTCTGTCCGTTAATGTTAATCTTGTTATCAAACAAATCAAAAAGAGTTCTTATAGCCTATTGAAATTTGTTATGATCGGTTGATTATTTCACCTAGCCCCCTTACAAATGATACTAGTATAAGGACTAGTTCAGAACGTGATAAGCGATATCATGTCAACTGCTCTGACTACACTCAGCTATTGGGTGAAATAATGGGAACATGGAGTGAATTCGTACGGATATTAAGTTTAATACCGCCGCACATCAATCTATATACCCACTATATGACTCCCCAGATGGATTCAAGAAATTCTATTAAAGCCTAAATATGCACTGACAGCTCAAAGATGAACTACGGTGTATGCTCTGGAGTTTTCTTTAATGACATTGAAATTGAATTTAGGCGTGGAAACTAATTTACGATAGAAATATTCAAGGGAATATTGGTCTATTCGTCGACATCCAGACGGCAATACTATTGCTCAAATCACCCAAAACCACCTCTATTATAGTCAGATAGAGTAACTGCTATAACTGATGACGAAATCTAGACAAATGTAGATTCGAGAAACGCTCAATGCAACTCTTTAGCTACATACACAAAGACATCTCGAGACTAATAACATTGTTTACAGGTCGGAAAATATGCAAGCGAACTTTGTCTCCCTTACAGTGAATACTGTCGTAGTTGTGGCAATCGCGAAAAGGTGGAGACAGTGTACCATCCTCTATGCGAATTCCTAGCACTGAACACAATCAGACATACATTTTTTGGGAAGGTATCAATTAGACAATTATAAAATATATCAATGATATTGGCTGGATCTAAATAATTTATGTTCTCATTTTTCTTCCATATATTTATATCTCATTACAAACTCAATTTAGACCAGACAACCAACCAACCCCTTTCATATGTTGTCCCGGAAAAGGGGTTTATGATGTCCAATTATATTTTGAGAATCGAGTTTCTCTAGGTATTATTTCGGGATTAGTGTCCTAATAAATTTTATCTTAATTCTAAAGACGATAATGTTTCGAGTAATATACACCATGTATCTTCAAAACTTATGTACAAATCTCAATTATTCATTGTTAAGTGAAAATATCAAAATATATCTACAATTTAATGAATATACACTGCGCAGAGCAGAGCTATTATGGTTAAAAATACTATACCTAGAAAATATATCAAAGCTAACAGAATATCTGGAAAAACTAGATGCTCACTATGGCGAGCTACGAAAATTCTGAAAAGACCAGTTACAAGAAGACCTTTTCTCTGTAATATAATTGAAGGTTGGGCAAGAAACAATAGCGAAAGGGGAATCCTTAACCATCTTAATAATGTGTTCAGTCCTAGTTTATCAGATAGTATAATAAAGTTGCCACCAATTTTAGATCAGTTGAATACCTTTATTTTGAGATTCGAGAGATCGACAAGGCAATTGTTGATTTAAACTCTAAAAAATCCCAGGTATTGAGAAAATCAGTAACAAGATGCTTTTGGAGCATCTTAATGCATTTTAATGCTATATTATGAATATTATCCACCAGAATGGAAGGTCTCATTAATCACAATGATTCCTTAGCTTGAAAATGGTCACACTAAAGTAGAATCGTATAGACCCATTAGTATATTGTCAAATACGTCAAAGCTATTTGAAAAGCTATTGATGAACAAGTTGTAACCGATAGTGAATCGTATCGATTTTATTCTAACACATCAACTTCGTTTCAGAGAAAAACATAGCACCATAGAGCAACTACACAGACTTATAAATTTTGTATCTAAGACGTTTGAAAAAAAGAAATATTGTTCTGCTCTCTTCATTGATGTCTCTCAAGCATTCGATAAAGTATGGCTTGAAGTATTATTATTTAAAATCGAACAATAGAGGCATACGTTGTTAGAAAGCTATTTAACAACATCGGAAGTTCGTTCTTAAAGAGGGAGACTTTATAAGCTCACAGCAGTTCATTGAAGCAGGCGTACCCTAAGGAAGTATACTGGTCCCCTTTCTATACTTAATATTTACTTCTGATATGCCAACATGTAGTCGAACCCAAATATAAACATTTGCAGATGACACAGCGTGCATGAAAACTCTCAAAAAGCCACTGGACTCTTGCAAGATCATATCTTCTATCTAGAAAAATGGTTAAAGCAATGAAGAATTAAAGTGAATGAACAAAAATATTACCTCCACGTTGCGAAGAGATTCGTGCCCCCCAATCTTGATAAATAATCAGATTATACCACAAAAAACACAAGTAAAATACCTTGGTATGCATTTAGATCAAGGTCTTAAATGGAAGACACATATACATAGAAAATTAACACAAATTAAGTTGAAATTACTGGAAATTAACTATTTAATTGGTAGAAATTCCAAATTAAGTCTATATTGATATATAACTCAATTACAAAGTCTATATGGTGCTATGCTATCCAATTATGGGACACGGCTTCTGCTTCAAATATTGAAAAAAATTCAAAGACTCGAAAAAAAGCTCTGCAAAAGATAACAGCAATACCCTGGTATGTAAAAAAATGATATCATTTATAAGGACCTCAATGTTCCTCTTGTCCAAAATGAAATAAGAAAACACACTGAGGGCCGTTATTATAACTTTCCGATAACTAAAGTTAGGATGTTATTGTTCACTTTAACTTTTTGTTTTATAAATATAAGTAAGCCAATAGTGACTCAATAGCTAAATTAGAACATATACCATTAACTTTTAATCAGTGGTTTATGTATTTAGAGCCACCTTATTTCTGCTTATAAAGAAATAAATAAAATCATAGTTATAGTAATTTGTCTGCTACATTTATTTGCTCTGGCGTTGCCTTTTAGTTAGATTAAACTCATTTATTTTAAAAATTTCTTTGTTTTCTATTTGTTTATATTTCGGTTTTTGCTTTGATATAGCCGTATTATCAAAATTATAAAATTTACCTTAAAACCAAGTTGTAATGACCAAAAGTAGATAAAGCTCACTTTATCGTTCACTTTGGTTTATCCTACCTTTAACTATCTGATACCTTATAGGTTGGTTATATTAACGGCCCTGAATCGTATTTGAAGAAGCTTGAAAGCCACTATCTCGAAATATAATAAGAAGCTATGGCTACATCCGTTTGAGTAGAAGGAACACAACAGACCTCCGCATAAGCTAAACCTGCGGAGGTCTGTTGTCCGAAAGTGGTTGGACTTAATACAGATTAAGATTCAGATTTAAGATTTGAATACTTATTGTAAGTTTACCTAATATCGTGACGACTAAATGAGTAAAGTTGAAAATACATATTCCTTAAGCTTTATAAATAAATGCTACTAAATACCTTTTAAAGAAAATGACACCAATTGAGTTCGGTTTCAATTATATGTTGCAATATAATCAATTTTGCAAATTGAATTTTATAGCGAGAATTAGATTCAATTAAAAAAGTTTATAAACAATTTTTAGAAATTATTAATACTATACTATGTATTCGAATATTTAATACCTATTGTTTAAAATTATTAAATAAATTTATTTGTTTTCATTTCCATTTAGTTTATTTGTAGATATTTTTAAATAATCGTTAGAGGTGCATTTACCTCTGATTTATAAAGTTTATTTTTAAAATATAATATTATTGTATTATGCTTTTATTGCCAAGGCCTTTAACCTCAATGATTGACAGCCACTAATTAACCAAATCTATTTTAACTTTGTACGTTTTTGCTAAATGAAAGTAGATCTGTAAGCGAACAAAAAAAATATAAACATAAACGCACTTAATTATATGTTAAATATATTTATTTATTTAATTGTGTATGTATGTGTTATTAAGTTTACTTAAACTAATACAACATACAGTTGTATTAAGTCAATTAAAAAAAGTGAAATTTATTTTAACTTTAAAAAAATATTTAAAATTTTATAATGCAAGTGTTCCAACATATTAAATGTAATATTTGCATTACGTAATAGATTATATAAAGGATTAGAAAAAATAAGTTACCTAAATCTTACATTAATATAGAATTCCATATACATATATGTATATATTTGATAATTCTTAAATTTTAAAGAATTTAATTTCTTAAACTTCCAACCATTAAATGGTCACTAAAAATGAACAAGTTTTTTTTTATTAAATACCACCTACACATTCTATAAGAACAAGAAAATACATTTATATCATAACTTTGTACTATAAATGTCGATTTTTTTTTATACTTTAAGTCCAAAACATTTTATTATTTCTTTCCTTACAAAAAATATTGAAAAAAAGACCTTAAAAATTTACTGTTATAAATTATGATTGAAAACAAAAAAGTCGTAATAAAAATATTTATGATTGAGTCAAACTACATAATAAAAACATCTCCACCAATACCACCACCAACACCACCTATTTACATACATACACACATTCATATATATATTTTTTTTTACTGCACTTGTATTCAAGTATTCATCCATAAGTTTTGTTATTTGAAAATGTTGTAAAAACGTGGTAAAGAATTTATTTGTTTTTATTCAACATTTCTGCATCATTTCCGTGTGAATTTCCGTTTATAGTTTAACAGTGTCGTTGCACCCAAAAACGTTATATGGAAAACCCCCCAACATAAACGCACACTATGAAAACTTGTTTACTAATACAGGCAGCATAACATGAAACTTTATTACATAAAAATATTTTGATTCAAAATTTAAACAATAATCATGTTTTGTTGTATGTAAAACTGTAATTTGTCTACTTAGAAAAACATAAAAAAAAAAAACAAAAGATAGAAAAACATTTAAATTTATTTGAATAAAAATATCTGTCTACTATTCTAGTTTATAATAGAAGAGAAGTAAAAGGAGACATGGAGAGAGAGAGAGACCTTGTAAAATAGTAGTTACATTTGTTGGTTTTGTAGCTTTGTTTTTAATGAACTTTATATAAAGTGACTCCCTATGCAGTTAGTTGACTTGGGTGTTTAATACGATTTGTGGTGGGTTTCCCCCTTATATCTATATATTTATTTTAAATGTGTTTAAATTATTGGTATTCTATATAAGTAAAATCAAAAAATAGTAATAATAATAAAAAGAATAAAATTAGTAGTTGCAACAAAAAGCGGCAATAAAAAATTTTTGTACAAGCAAGTGCAGCATTTTAAGTTAGGGTATCCCACAAATGTTTTGTGCTTTAATGGTGAATCTGGCCAAAGTCATAAAAAATTTCGTTTCACGGAAAAAAATACTTCCTAAATTTTAACAAAATTCCCTAAGGTGATCGATTATTCAATCGATAGATATTATATAAGTCAAGTTAAAATTTAATAAATATAACGATTTTTAGAAATAACTACTTAATTATAGGAAATTTGTCTCAAATGTACCATTTGTAGTTGAAACTTTTTAAATAAACTATGTTTTTGAAACATAAGAAATCAGTCTATATAAATATTTAAATAATTATTTCCAAATATCGATTCCAATATCACTAGTTAGTACAAGTTTTCTAAAATAAAATGTTAGTTTTTTTGTGTCCTATTCGACATTTGAAAAATGAAGATTTTGAAAAAAAAACGGCAGCATATTGGCACTCAGACTCGACTTTAACACGTATTAAGCCCAATATGAGCGATATATCCAGCTTTAAACGCGCGGATCTAGATATAGTTTTGCGGTCACATTGGCAACCCGGTACGCATGCACATAGCACAACCTAGCTCGTCGGATTTGTGTGGAATCTTGCTAACAATATTATACGCGATATCTCGCAGTACACAATAAATTCGTACCAGCTTATCAAATTTTACTTTGCACAACTTCCTTTTATTCACACAACTCCCTATACTTGCCGCAGATTTTAATGACAAGACAAGTGGTCTCTTCAAATTTAATTCCTATCGTAGTCCCTAATCATCCTAAGTCATATTGTTTCCGAAGTTTTATTAGAGCAATTCTATTCTCATACGGGGATAGAACATAAGAATTCCATCCAACGCCTAGTAGGTAAAATATTAAAAATTGATTTTGTATGGATTGAATAAAATTCGTATATATAATGTAAGAGGAATCCCATATAATCGACCCATATTTCAAAATTGGCCCTTCTAGAGATACATATATCTGTTTAGTAACATAAATCCAAGAACACCTTTAGCCTTATTTACTGTTAATGAACTATGAACATAAAAATTTAGTTTATGATCGAGAAGAATGCCAAGATCAAAAAAGTTTTAAATCTTTTCTAACGTACTAAGAAGATATAATCGCCAATTTTTATTGAATTTCAAAAGCAATGGATATTTTTATAAAATCAAAAGTAATAGTTATTTCCCATCTCTGGTATAATATGTTTTTCCATTTTTAACTAGATCCAGGTTTTAATTTTTATAAAAACTTTCTAATTAATATTTTCATTAAAAAATTGTCTGCTCAAGAATATTTTTAATGATATTTACGCGACCTACCGGGAATGTCCTTATGGACCATTATTTAAAACTTGTGAATACCCTGCGGAAAATTGAGAACCAGTTGACACTAACACACTCACTATTTAACAATTGAGGGTAATTTTATAACATTCTTGTTAAGTGCGCAATTAGCTTCTCACGCGAAGTAGCAATCGGTGGCTGAGAGGTCAACATTGTAGACTATTAAACAACATGCATTAGATGAGCACGGGTTCGATTCGGGTAACGCAATCGGTATTAAGGGAAAATTATAAAATAAAACATAAATTTAATAAAAAAAAATGTTTAAAAAGTAAACTATTACCAAATTTGTTGTTATGGGTGTTTACTTCAAATATAAATTTCTTCATTTAAATTAATTTTATGCTGAGAACAACTTTGCAATTTGAGAATTTAATAAAAACATTAAAACAATTTTTTCAAACAAAGTTTGGATAGGTCATGTGGGAAGAGCAACTTTGAAAAAAAGGGAAAAGCTAAAAATTAGACAAAGATTTATTTCGAGAATAGCTCTTAAACTCAAGGGGATAACCTACTTGTTTAAATGTAATTTTTGTAGAGATTTATATGGTTTATCTATACATAAAATATCTTTTCTATCATATAAATTAATTATTTTTTATACCCTACACCACCACAGGTGGTTGGAGTCATAGAGTAACACATAGAGGCGAAACTTTCAATTGACAATTAAACAAAATTGTTATTTGGAAAACAAATTGTTATTGCATGAGTTAGGTTTTCGAAAACCGACTTAGGTTTTTGACAGTTACTTGAATTATACCAATTGACTCAGAATCACTTTTTAAATTGATCTAACGATGTCCGTCTGGCTGGACAGCTGTCCAGGTCGCAATTTTGAAGATAATTGAATGAATTTTGACAAGTGGGTCTTTTATGTCACAATGACGAAACCTACTGAACTTGGGACAGGATAGGTTACAGGACTGGTTCAAAAAGACAGGTACTGTCCCGATTAATGTAATAAACACTTGATCAAAATTTGTCAATTGTTTTACTTCTTAAACATTTTTTTTATTATATTTAATTTAGTTTTATTTTTTTCTATAATTTTTCGTTATGTCGATGACGACACCCAGAATCAAACCCATGCTCATCTATATCCTGCGTTGTTTTATAGTCTTTAACCACCCAACTTTAACCAAGTTGATACTTAACTGGTATTGAGGAATCGCATCAAGAAAAAGCGTTTGGAAACCACGGAGTTTTATCAATTTTATGTTTCATCTATGGACAAACTCTGCTTTGGTACCGCGAAACCCCATCATTGGCTGTAGATTAACCAATTAGTCGAATTTAATCGTCTCGCAACATTACAATCCTGTTTCAAATTTTTTAATAAAGATTCATATCCGGTATCCCGGATTAAAACTATAATTATCAATACTTTCATTAGTTGAAAATCTGAACCCCAAATCTTCACTGCATTGCTTTTACTGAATTTTAAAATCAAAAACCTATTCGTTTTAAGTGACTGGAAATCTTTCAAATGTGATTAACCAAAAAACTTAAGCATTAGAAAATTTTGTTAGAATCAGACTAGTAAAATAAAGTTATTTTAATAATAGTTAGCAGAAATTTTTTATTTTGGACATTGGCACGACTGATTTTTGCAGGTCGTGCGATGATGTAGACGAGCAAGAGACAGTGGAACACATTCTCTTTCAATGCGTAGGACTTTAGCGGCGTAGGCTGAAGTGGTTTGGAAGCCACACACTCCATGAACTAGATGAGGTTAGGGGCAATGGGTTTACTAATCTCATAGGGTTTGCAATGGGGATAAGATGGCTTAGGGGCAATCAGAACTAATTACTAGGGTTTAGGTTCCACTCTTCTTTTCTTTATCTAAGTTTTCTATTATCTATTTTTCTGTTTTCATTTTCTCGCTATTTCTTAAAAGGATCACAATGGACCATTTTGGTCTCTGGGTGGAGGCGTGAATACCTCCTTTTTCAACGTAACCTAATATAGCTGGGAATTTTAATAATTCAATTGATGGAATAGTTTTTTACTATATACTTTAGTAGGAAAATATTTCAACATTTTTCGGAATCATTTGTTAGACCATTTTTTATAAGAATAAATACATTTTGTTTTACGGACACCCTGATGTCTGTGTTTTTTGTAAAAACAAATAAAATATTTAGTATTACGACTACATTTTACGAAATATATCACGATTTAAAAATATATACACAAACCAGACTAAATATATATTTATTTGGGTGGTAGCAATCAAAGTGGTTGAAGTTTAGTTTCCATTCTAGTTATACCATTCAATATGTGTATGTATGTATGTGTGAACACTACATACATAGTTGTTAGTATTTACGAGTTAGTTGAGTACATAGCAACAAAATTCAAAACACAAATACGAACTTTTATATTTGTGCTGCTGCTGTTAATTTTTTATTTTTTATTTTAGTTTTTCAAAAAAATAAAAAACATTAAGTTAGTATTTTGGTTATTTATAAGTTGAAGCTTTTTATTTATTTTAATTTTTGTTGAATGCAAACTAAATTTTCGAAGTAGCTTAGACGGTGTATCTAACTATACAACGAGTATTATACATCGTTGAACCGTAAAATAATAAAAACACACACTAACTGCTGTTGCACTTGTTTAAATTTGTTCAAATTATATTTTGGAATAAAAAAAAATATTTCTCATACACACACTAGCACATATAAAAAAACTAAATAACTTTTACTACTAAATCATATATATATTTATTTACGGATTGTACAATTTAGATACAAGGAAATTTATTTATTCTAATGCACTCGTGTCCTTTTCAAAATGTCAAATGTAAAATAATATTTTTATTTTATTGCACTTTTTTTTATAAACAAATGAAAATAGTAAGTAAAAGGCTTTGAATATTTTATCATTATATAGAAAGAACTGCAGTACAGAGTGCAACAGAATCAATATTATTTTGGAAATAAATATGAAACACCTAATTGTCTGCTTAGATTTATATATAGAGTAGGGGATTTCAAAGAGAGCCTCTTATTATTTAAGATTTTTTCAAAAGGAATCCCACAATTTCCCAAAAAAAAAAAAAATAATTTTTGGAAATCTACATTTAATCCATATTTACAAAAAGACATTGGTAAACTCTGAAAAAAATGTGGTTTTAAACTGTATTCGGTTTGCGAAACTAGTCTATAGGATTTCAGAAGATATAAACTAAAACCAATATTTTAATTAAAGACGAAAGAAGAGGTATTGTTGGTCAAGCCCGACCATATGATACCCTACACCATTGCCCATGTATACCAAACTTCGGGAAGGAGACAATTATGGTATTACAGAATATTACGTCGATACTAAAATTCACATGTATTTATGCAGTTTTTGGAAATTGGGTCTTATATGGCAGCTATTGTCAATTATAGCCCGATCTTCCTGAAATTTTGCAATATCATTTGTACTTATATAAATGTTGTATCTCAGGAAAAATTCTACAATTAGTTCCAGAACCTATGAAAATTGCATGTACTTGTTCTACTTTCGCGTTACGACTAATGATTTTTGTGTTAAATTGTCACCTCCAGAACTAGTCCTGAGGAAGTGTTAGCTAGCCAACACTCATTCTATGGAACGATTGTAGAACTAGTTCGGAGCATGTTTTTTCATTGTTTATTCTAATGTCTTACAGAATTAATTCTTAAGAACTAGTTCTCTAAAACATTATTTAAAATTAATTTAGAACCACAAATAGAT
>MINK01174100.1:0-18392 GCA_001735545.1 Phormia regina | reverse complement strand
TATATTATATTATATACATATATTTTTTTATTTAATAAGAAATAATAACAAATTTTTGTAAGAAAATTTTAATGATTTTTTTTTTTTGTTCCAAAAAAATTTCAGTGGTATTTTTTAATGAAATATTTTTAGCGCTTTAATTTTTTGTAACAAAATATTTTACAATATAATTGATTAGCAAAAAAATACTCACTGATATAATACCCGGCAAATCGACCAATACCATACGCTGTAGACCTGGACCCTTAACTGTCATCGAAATTACTTCATTACTGACAGTCTTACCACCACGTACGGAAGCTCTCATGCGAAACTCAACTTCTCGTCTCAAATCTGCTAAATCGGATTCTTTATTCAAGTCATATTCTCTTTCAGAATCACGAAATTGTGCCACATGATAAGGACCCTCAGCCAAGGTGACTTTTACAGGTGCTCGTGTCATCATTTCACCACTACCACGTGGAAAAATACGAGCTTTTGCAATCGATTCCAGAACTGAAGTTTTGCCACTACTCTGATCGCCCACAACGACAACACGTGGTAAGTGATCAGCCATAGAATAACTGGTATCATAACCAGACAATTCATCCAATACCTCAGAGTACATATCGATTAGGGATTTTTTAATACGTTTTGTAGTTGTCTTTTTATTTTGTTTCAGTATCAAATATTGTTGACGCAATTCACGATTTTCTTTTTCCATTTTCTCCAGTTCCTTTTGATATTTTATTTGAACATTCATAATTTCCGTTTGTAAAGACTCAACTTGGGATTGTAAATTTTCTATTGTAATAAAAGCAATAAATATTTATTGTTAATATTTAAATTTAATAAAGAAAATCTTACCATATTTTTTACGACTCTCATCACTAGATAGGCTAAGGGCAGCTACTGTGGTTTTGGATTTAATATCATCTTTGGCTAGATTTATTGAAAAAAATATATATTTAATTAAAATAAATTATAATAACTTATAGCATTTTTCTAAAAAAATAATCTCTCACTTTAAAAGCTTAACTAGTTATTGTCTCTAATTTTAGGGATGTTTAAAAATTTTTAAAAATAACCTACATTCAATTATATTTGTTCCTTGATAATCGGCTGCCTCTATAGCATCGTCCAAACGGCTATCGAACCATTGCCTCCATTCGCCCAATTTTTGCTCCCCAAGTTGTTTTAGTCTGGGATCTAAATATGTGAAAACATAAACCCACATGTTTATTGGTTATGTTCAGTTACACAAATTTATTTATAAAAAAAAAAAAAAATAAAAATAAAAAAATAAATAAATAAAAATATTTATAATTATGCTGACTTTTAGACTTTTAAAGGGCCATATACAATTTTGTTTGGTATCAATTTTGCGAAAATGAATATGTAGCTTTGGTTACAATAAATTTTGTAAATTGAATTAAACTATAAACAAAATTATTTAAATGTAATGTGAATCATAAAAATAAATCTCAATATTTAATTATTACTGGAAATTATATACAAAAGAATATTTACATTTGATAAATAAATGACTTAATTATTCAGATATTTTATATTGATTTTAATATCGAAATTTATCATATAATTAATAATTAAGGGCTTAATTTTCAAAAAAAAAAAAAGTAAAATTTGTTTTAAAAATTTGTATTACTAGCCTATCGTGAATAACCTTATTGAAAATTATATTTTATTTGTTTTCAATACAAAGTCGGGGTTCACACTTCACTTGTAGAAGAGAGCGGTAAAGAGAATGTAAAAGTTTAGTATTCCCTTCTCCTCTCTCTCCTATAAACTCAGAATTGCGGCAAGAAAAATTGCTGTGTTTGAACTCGGGCAAATAGTCAAAACCATTTTTTTTTTTAATTTTTAAAGTAAATTTTTGACATTTCGTGCAGTTTACTACTCTAACTTTTTTTTTGGTTCGCGTTCTTCTTCAAATTTTTGGAGTTTTGTTTATTTATTAATGTATATTACTTTCTTAAAATTTTAATATAAACACATTCTTAGCTATAGTATAATAATCAGTGTTGCTACGACTTGAGAAAAGCTAAATGTCCCAAAAAAATAAAACCAGAAAATACCTAATATATTGCCTTATTAAAATTATTAGTTCTCATTAGTTTTTGGTATTTCTTGAAGATATAGAATAGAATGAAGCTCCGCGGGCGAAAACTTTTGTTAAATATAAATAATTTGTATGTGTTGTTTTTATTTTTTTTTTGTTTTTTGAAGCTATTAAGAATCAAAAAATTTAGAAGCTAAAACGAACATTTTTATGCTTGAATCAAAATAAAGAGGGTAGATTAAGCCTTAAACCCGCTAAACTGGCAACATTGATAATAATGTATAAAGACATTTCATTTTATTTCTTAGAAGTTTAGTCTCAAGGAAAAAAATTGAATTATAGAGGGACTACATGATGGACATTTTAACCGAATCACATCGCTATTTTTCCTTCTCTACTTATAACTATCCGTAATATGTGAATTTACTACGATGATAGCTGTGAAATTAAAAAAATGTAAAAGAAATAACGTAAATTCGTTTGTTGCTACATAATTTAAAATTTAAACTAATGAATCTTATTACAAAAGTCTATAACCCTTTAACGAATGTTAGTTACATACGCATAGAATAATGTATTGGTTGTAAGTCAATAATTCGAATAAAAATTAATTTGGCAGCATTTAAAGTGAGAGATAGATACAAATTTGAAAAGTTACACTTAATACATACCAATTTCAATAACATCTTTAACAGCACCCCCAATATCTATCAAAGTTTTTGAAAATTGACTCCACTTTTCACCCTGTGGCAAAGCTTCTTCTAGCCATTTGAGATCGGGTAAACCATCTTTCCAGTCCTCGTATTTCTAAAACAACACAAATTGGATCAGTTAATTAATTTATACCCTAGTATTATGTAAGTATCGTTCAATGAGAAACTTACTTTATTCAAAGTCATGCCGCCACCGATAGCACCACCTAATAATAAATAACGCAACTTAAGGGCTCCTCGTAATATACGTACAACCACCATACCATAGGTACGATTTGGTGGAATGGTCCAACCGCGAGGTCCTATAGGTACTAAGAAATCATTGGCCCGATGATGACGATAATTGTTGCCGCTGCCATTGCTTTGATAATTATGGCCACCGCCTAATCTTTGATTTAGGGTGGAAAAATTTGTTGCATGACTTGAAACAACTATTTTACTGCATAAATATTTTACACGTTTGGTGGTATCGCTGCAACATTATCCATTGTTTTCATTAATACACAAATAAACAAAAGAAAGTAGTATTTCTATTTACAAACGATTATTCAAGAGTGTGAAAATATAAGCTTAATATATTTTTGCACAATGTGTTTTTGATTCATTTTGCTTTTTAAGATTTTTCTTCAATTTGCCAATTTAATTTTTCTTAGCCAACGCTAATTTCATAATGAGTCCTTCAACACTTTTCAACATCAGAAATAAACTACTTACCGGTATGCAATATTTCTGGTTGCTCGCAACATTTTTCAGTATCTGATGAGTCCTTTTATTTCTAATGGTTTTATAAAAAAGTTCCTGATTCAACAAGAATCTTTTTTATGAAAAATAAAAGCAAAATTCTCTTCTACTTTTTCAGCGGCAGCAAACTTCTGATGATGACATGAGATCGAAATTAGTGTTGTTAACTTAGAGCTTTTTATGTTGACTTATATTTGTGCTTGTTAAATGATTGATGAGGATATTTTTCTTAAAATTTTTCTGTTGACAAAAGTAGTATTTTGGTAACGACTTTTAAAATCTGCAGTGGAATTTTTATACGATCATAATTATTGTTTAACTATCCGTCTACGTTTAAGGTGAAATATCATAGTATAATTGAATCATATTCTCGTAAGAAGAGTTTTTTTACAATTTTTTATTGTATTCCTACGCTAATTTTTTTCGAATTGCTTTTGCTTTTCTCCTCCTTCAATCACACATTTTCTGTTTATAGCATTTTGACATTATGTGCAGTATTTTTACACAAACAAAATACAACAATTGATGTTTTTGTAGATGTGCGAGCAGTTTATAATTACCAAGGTTTATTTACTATTTACTAATAGTTAATATGCCTTCATAATTACCAATGTTTAATGCTTTCATAGTGCCGTTGTTTTAGTTGTTTATTAGAGTTTAAAAGTTGGCAGCACTATTGGTTATTTGACATTTTGTTTTGATATATTCTTGAAGTGGCTCTCTTTTGTGGGGTGTGTTCAATCAATTGTAAACTTAATTCTAGTATTGCCAGATTGTTGTTGCTTGAGAGCAGATTTTCGTGATAAATGGCGCTTTTTTTTATCCTTATATATATCATGAAAATGATTTTCACGAAATTTGAAGCTCAGATAGCATCAGTGCTGGTAGCGTTCATAACCTTTAAAACGGCTGCACAGATAAGAACTGGGTTGAATGTCATGAACAAATTTTACGCCCACTTTTTAAAGCTCTTAAACGTCTGCACCGAATGTGACATTTGACGCGCATATAGTACCATTGTCAGAGATAATTATAGACTATGTAAGATCTGGATTGGATGTTACTGCCAATTTAATAACATATTTTTTTTTATTAAATTTTACGCTTTATTAATCGAGCAAAACACTTTTTATTAATTTTCTTATTTTCCTATTGGATTTCAATAAATAAAAACACTTTATGACCTTAATTTTATTATCCAAAAATTCAATTTAGTCAACTGATATTCTAGAATACACAAAATCCGAAAAATCTGTTTTTGAGATATACTCCCGATTTTAAGGATATATTTAAAGTTCTAAAAATGGTTTAATTATTTACTGATCCATTTGTGTAAATTAGACTATATTATATTTCAAATATATTTGTTTTTGGATTTGCTTCATTCATTTTTACACAATTTGAAAAAAAAAAAAATGAAAGCATGTGCTACCTACTGTAAGTATATATAATTTTTATTAAAAATAGATATTTAATATTTAATTCTAAAATATATTTCCGTATTAGGGTATTAGATGCCTAATCATTAAATTTTACAATGCTGTGTTATTTTCTACATTAACTCTACTTTCGCACTTGCCAACCAATCCACATTTCAACCATAACTTTGTTCAGTATAAGGAAATAGACACATTTCTTAAAGGTTCAATCTATACTTTTATTATTACTTTTTTTAAGAATTGGTTTTTGTTGATGTTAATTTTATCTTTAATAGATATTACATGAATTATTATTATTATTACTATTACTAGTATTATTTGATAAAGTTTGCAATGTGTGTATTTACTTGATTTTAATTAGCCTTGTATGATTGGTTTGCTATTGGAAACAGATGTGTATGGATGGAGAAGAATATGGAAGATGAGTTTAAAGTTAATATGCATGGGTTTTTGTGATTACTACGTAAGTAGCATGTAAGGTAGTAATTAATAAACTCTATGCTCTATGAATGTATAATTTTATGTAGGTATGTATGAAGAAATACATTAAAGTATTTTAGTTGTTTTAGCAATAAGTATAGAATAAGATTACACTTAAATTTAATATTAAATTATAAATAGACTATGCAAATATATAAGTTTATATGTATAACTATATTTCAATGTGTTTGTGTGTGTATGTGTTTGTTTTCTTTTTCAAAATTTGTTTACTTTTATAATTACTAGTCTCTAATAAACAGGCGTTACAATTCTAAAGATACGACGATGATAGTACGACAAGTACAACACATATTGAATATATGAATGGAAAGGTTATGTTTTTTACCACAATTATTTTTAGATTGTTATTATTAATATTTTCTTAGTTTTTCTTGATGTTTAAAGTAATCATCATTTTTTTTAACCAAATACTGTGCTTTTTTGGTTGGTTGTCTGGTTAAATAATTTATGTTAACCACATTTCCTTGATATAACAATGTGGGAGATTGTTCAATAGATCTTTGATATATGTATATATATATTTTTTTCCTTTTTTTTTTTTTTTTGATTTTGCAGTTTAAATTTATTACGAAAAATTTACCACCGGAAAATATTTACCTAATTTACGTATTTTTCGGATAGTCACGAAACATTTTGAGCTTGTGGCCTGTAAGGTTTTAGTTAAGCTCTTTTCTTTTAAAATCAAATCGATTTCTTCTATGGAATTTAATTTGTAAATGCTGCTTGCCGAGCTATGGGTATGGGAGGATTTTAAACTACTTGTATTCGAATTTGTTGTACTGTCTTCACCACCACTACCAATGCTACACACACCACCACCTCCTTGAATTTTAAGGGTATTTAATGAATTTCTTAATAGCTCTGCTTGATTAGCAAAATCTGAATTATTTTCACCGCCATCAATACCTCCATCACAATTACTGGCAGCATCGTTATCGTCACAATCTTCTTCCTTGGCTTCGGGAAAAGTGTGCAAATTAAATAGAGAATTACGTTGCTCATAAGTGTAGCGTTCGGTTTCCGAGTAGGATAAACGATGATGATGATGATACTGATGGTGATGTCTCATCTCATATTCTTGAGCCTCTGTGATGCGATCTAACGATTGACTTTCACGTATTCTTCTTCGCCGTACATTTTGATTTAATGTCGATAACTGTTTATTTTTTTCTACCAAAGAATTGTGCTTTTCCAGGCAATCTTTTGGTTGTTGTTTATTTTTATGCTTATGAGAATGATGTTGATGTGTATGATGAGTATGAGAGGATTTATTGCGCGTATCTGATTCAGATTTGTTCTGCTGAAAAGATATCCAAACAAATAAGAATAAAAACAAACTTTTTACAAATTTTTAGCGAAACTATTGAAACAAAATATTACTTTGTTCTATGAAAACATAAATGAAAATGTATGTATATTTTTCGATGTATATTATCGGTTAATTTACTAATGGTCATAAAAATTTCACATATATATAAAATATAATGAAGACATTCACCTCAGAAATTACAATTTTAATAGCCCTTGCAAAGTAAGTAGTGCACAAGTTATTCTATGTGATTGTTGTTGTTGTGTTTACAGAAATCGATGCAAAGGGTCTTGAAAAGTTGCAAATTTCTGAGGAGACTGCATTTGAAAACGTTTTATATAACATAACATAATATATATATATATATATATATATATATATATATTAAGATTGCTTGTAGTTTTGAGTTCTAGCATACTGAAATGTGCAGTACTTTAGCTCTACGCATAAGAAGAAACAAAACACCAAGATTTGGCGAAAATTTAAAAATAATTACAAAAATGTTCCTCAAAAACTACCAATTTTGATTCGTCGCACTAAATAACCTTAGAAATAATTTTCAATTGTTCATGTTTTGAATAACGTATACTTATGAAACGAATGAAGTCCAGGCCGTGATAAACATTTTAAGGAAAAACACAAATATAACTTTTTATGAACTTTTAATTAACAGTTCGTAGATACAATATATCGGAAATATAAATTTATATAAAATATTCGAGCTCGAGGTATTATGTTTTCTTTAATTATTATACAAATTCTTCTAATATTTTTTATACAATAATTAGATGTCATTTTTAGGAATGAGTTTAAATATGTATTTATGATATATCATTAAACTTAAATTTACTTTTACAAAAACGAAGTAAATAGTAAATGCTTACAATTTTCGTTTTCAATTAAAAAACGTTAACTTTACTAAATAATGATTATTTACCAATAAACGCAAATTTCGTTAATTAAATAAAAAACTCTCTGATATCATTAAAAAATTTATGGATGGGTTGATGGATGGAATTATTATTTTGTTTAAATACAAATTAACTAGTTATTTACTCATAATATTTTTTATTTACATCTATAAACCTAACCATTTTTTTATAATAAAAATATCATTCTATGGAATTTCGAACTCAAACTTAATACCACTTTTTTCAAACACTAATTACAAGTGTTTTGGAACAATCTGTACTAGCTTTGTACCCGCGACTTGTGGCAAAGAAGTTTCCAATTCGTGCATAGTGTCTTTATTGCATTTAAGTGTCTTTTGAGGGTATAACTGAAGTTCTTCTACAATTTCAAAGAATCAATGAGTATTTTTGGCAAAAACTATTGGAAATTAAAGAAATGCTATTTAAAGTATGTCAGGAAAACGCTCACCTGAGTTTGTCCTTCTTTTTTGTTGCTTACATTAGATGTGGCTATCAAGTCATGACCGCCATGTTGTCCAGCTGCAGGGAAACCCTGATCTTGTGAGTCACTAGAATCATCATGTGAATCACGACGATGCATACGAAATCTTGTTGGCGTATCGCCCACTAGTTTGTGCATCTTTTTTTTACTACGACTCTTGGTGTCGTCATCAGAAGCTTCTGAACTGCTACATGAAGGCGTGCGTATTTTATTCAGCTTTGTGTGACGTCTGTGTGTCAGTACAGGATTTTTACCCGGCAGATGTTTCAGTTTTCCTATGTCCAATTCCTTTAGACCCTTTAATGTATCTCCCATTTCAAAAGATTTATCTAATGTTTCCCCCTGTTGTTGTGCTTCTACTTCTTCTTTATCTTCATTGGTTATATCCTTTTCAATTTGTTTAAGTTTCTGCGCCAGCGCAGCATCAACTGATACAACCATTTTGCTTTGCGTATCCATATCAGTATCACCATCTATATCATTTTTGTTGGCCGATCCAACGGCGGCCACAACATTTGAACACTTTTCTTGTACTGAACGATTTAAACGTCCATCAGATATAGATTCTCGCCTAGTAATTGCAACTTTTAATTCATTACCTTCACAGGATAGTTCATGTGATGAATCTTCCTCATCCTCTTCACGTACAATACTACATTTCCTTGTACGTTTGTCCTATTTATTGTGTACATGTGTTTGCGTTATAGATGAAATAGAATTGATAAATTAATTAGTTTTGCTGTAGTTACAATTAAACAATTAAGAAATCTAAGTGTTTTCCTATAAGGTTAAAGAATATATGGGAAATTCTTCATACTCGTTTACTTTTGGGAGTAAAAAATTTCGAAAATTTTTCAATGGCAGATCAATGATATTTAATACCAATATTCCTTACTTATAGTGGAACACAAATCTGTTCGCGTGAATGACTTCTTCCGAACGGCATCCATGTTATAGAGATTTTATATAAAAAAGTGACAATATTCTATTTATAGTCCCAAATCAAAAATAAAATAAATAAAAATATCGCGATTTATTAGGTTAGCGTGGATACATTAGCGATTTAGTAATTATTAGCAAGCTCGGCGTTTAATGTTAGATTGTTGTTTAATGAATCGTTGTTTAATATTTTGAGTGAAATCATATTTTTTGCATATTATCACGAGAACATATTTTAGATTCAAATTTGCTATAACAAAATATGTAGTATTTCAATTTTTTTTAAAGAACTGTACACTTTCAGCAAATTAATATTTAAAAATGCCACATTGATTTGAAAATGTAATTTGGAAACCTTCTTAGCTTCACTGAAATAAAGTTGACTGTGTGCTTCGCGAAAAAGGCACCTGTATTTTGTGTACTTCCTACAGCATTTCTATTGAGGTAAAATAATAAGATGTCATATTTCGCATAATTTCAAGAGCTATTAATCTCCACTTTTAATTTTGCAATAAATTTGGTTTCACGACTTTTGTACAATACAATTTGACAATGGTTACTGACTCGCTTATTAAATCAATTCTGATCTTTTTCTACAAGTGTATATAGCCTACATTAGAAGAATTGGACACAGGAGATTTTAGCAATCAAAAGAAAGAAAAAAATAGTTTCAACCACTTTTTGAGATTTTTTTAATTTGAGTGCTTGCCACATGGAATTATTCCAGGTCCTAAGACCACCAAGTTTTAACATAATTGCATCAAAAGTTATTAAAAAAAAAAAACACACACACACACAAGATAAAAATATGAAGGTTGAAGGTCGTTTTCATAAAAGTAAACGTACAATGAGAATTGCCCATATACAAAATAAATAAGGTAAAATAAAAATAGTAAGTAGTAAGTAAGAAAATGGAAACACACCGTTTTAATTTCATTTTGTATTGGATCTGGTGCACATACAATATTAATGGGCACCACCATTTGTTTACCACCTTCTATAGGTTTAGCTTTTTTATCCGGCACTTGAGCACGCCCCACACCACCAATAATATTTCTTTTTATCATAAGTCAACATATGAAAAATGTAGGAATTGTTTTTTAATTATGATTGAGTTTTTACGTTTTTTAAAAAAAAAAAAAAATGTTTTTTTTTTTTTTTTTTTTTTTTTTTTTTTTTTTTAGAGTCTTCAACTTACTTTTTCCCTAAAGCCAAATGTGGATTTTGTTTCAATTGTTGTTCTTCTCTTCGTTTACGTAAACGCATTTCAGCCAATAGAAAATATGTTGCTGTTATATGATTATATTTATCCTTATCTAAGGCTCTATATACAACATAAAAATATTAATATATAATAATGTTGATAGCAAATTATTTAATTGAACTTACTGCAATATATCCTCTTTAGGTGCTATATTGCCATTTATCATTTTTTGTATTATGAAGGCATGATCTTCTTCACTTAATTGCTCACGACTTATTAGAGGCAAATAATCAGAATTGTCTGCTTCGGGACTTTCTTTAACCCAATCATCTGAGGCTATTTCCTCGAGCGTTGCGCGTTTTTTTGGATCTCTTACTAGCATAGAAGCTATTAATTTTCGACATGTTGGTGATATTTGGGGTGGTACAGAATATTTACAGTCCATAATCATAGTCAAAGTTTCCGAATCGTTAGCCTTTTCAAAAGGAGGCTGACCACAAACCAGCATGTATAAAATAACTCCTAAAGACCAAATATCTGAAAAAAGTTTAATAACAATTAAAAATTTCTGCAGAACCTATTTGTAGAACTAAGATTCAATAATACAATGCTGAATCACATCAATAATGACTTCATATAACTGCGGCAACAATTTACATGCAATTTTCAGAATTAGATTTAGAAACATACCCCTGTCAATTATAACATTTAACAATGATTTTCAATTTTTTTCACAAATTGCTACGTAATTTAGTCAAGCAAAATAACCTTTGCTTTTGTATAGAGATAATGATAAATGTGTGGAAAACATTTTTATATTCAAATAATTTTACAAAAATAAAAATTCACTTACCAACTGCAGGAGCATCATAAGAATCACCCAATAAAATTTCAGGAGCTGAATATGCCAAACTGCCGCAAAATGTTTCCAATTTTTGGCCTGGTGAAAATTTATTACTAAAACCAAAATCTGTCAGCTTAACAACTCCCAATTTTTCAAAAAAGACCACATTTTCTGGTTTGAGATCTCTTAAGGAAGACAAATACAGAAAAATCCAATTAATCTAATTTCTATTTGTGTTTATAGATGTCACTAGTTGAAGAAGTGTTACATACCTATGCACAACATGCAATTGATGACAGTATGTGATAGCTCGCAATATTTGTCGAAAATATTTACGAGCCAAATTTTCACTAAGACCACCCTCATGTTTCATAATGTAATCATAAAGATCACCGCCATCGCCCAGTTCCAAAACTAAATATAATTTAGTTTGGGTATCAATGACTTCATATAAGCGCACAACATGAGGATGTTGAACCAGTTTCATACACCTGATAATTAATTTACATTATTTAATTAGACATACGAAATCGTGACCTACGATTATTTATGATTTACCTCACTTCCTGGAATAAATGGGACTTGGAAACTTCGTCTAGTTTTGTCTTGTCAACTACCTTGACGGCTACTTTGGCACCCGTAAAAACATGTCGGGCCATTTTGACCACAGCAAAATGGCCTGAACCCAGTGTCTCTTCCAAATCATAGAGGCCAGCAATTTTACCATCATATGAAGCACCTCCAGATGTGTGAGCAGCAGCCGAAGCTTCCAAAGTGCGTGGATGCTGATTTTGCATATCACACTTGCTATGAAGTTGGCTTTTATTCTTTCAAAAGCGATTATTCCTATTTTCTTAATTATTTATTTACTAATTTGCTCTTTTTCTCATTAGAATATAAGAATGTGTATGTTGCGCAAGGTTTGTCTTTTTCTTGCTGTTTTATTTTTTCTTTCTTATTTTGGCGATCGTACGTACACACAAACACTATCACTTAGTTACACACACGCACAAGTACTGCTAGTTAATGCTTCTTCTAGTTCAAAACAATTGACACATTAAAGAAAAACGTAAAAAAATGGAAAAACTCCAAATTGGAAATTTTCTTTGTACACACTTTTATATTATTTTCTATAAATAATTTTCTAAATTTGAATTTCATACAACTTTATTTGAAATAAACTTTATAATTAGTTGTAAAAAATACAGAGCTTTGTTGGAAAGCCCTGCAGCAGAAAAAAAATTCTGGCACAAATCTATGTATCCATGCTTCAAGTGAAAATCGATTCCGGGGGCCACTCACTTTATAAAACCACAGCAACAATAATAGTAGTTAATTTTTACATAAAAACATAATTATTTAACAATTTTATAATTGCAATTTGCTTTTACAGTAATTTTACTTTATCCGATTTTTTTGCACAATTTGTTTTCTTTTCTATTATTTTTACAATGAAAAAAATTCCTCTACAAAAAATTTCTCCTCAGGAGAAAAGTTGACGCTTCAGAGATCTCCGCCGACGAATTATAACGACGGTTACAGTAGCGGCTTTTATAAAAATTATAGGCGGCAGCTCAAAATCGGTTGTTAGCCGGCCGAGAGATTGTTTCACTAGAATAGAAACTATTTGTATAAATGCTATATAAAATCATAGCATAATTATGAAGTACTCGCACATCTACAAAAACAAAAATTCCTTGTATTTCGTTAGTGTACAACTATTCCTCACAATGTCAAAATGATATAAACAGAAAATGAGAGAATAAATGAGAAGAATAATAAAATGCTCACGAAAAAAAAATTACATAGGGATACAAAAATAATTTGACAGTAACGCGAGGTGCGTCGATGAAAAAAATGTAAAGCAGCGAGTATACTTTCTAATTAGTATACTTTCTAATTATACTATGTATAAAATTAATAGTAATTAAAAGCAAATTAAACTTATTTTGGCAGTTAAGATTCAAAACTAAAGAAATAATACTTACTTAGGCGTAAATATACCTCCCTAACTCAGCCCCGATTTATTTGCCATTGATAGCACTTTTATCGGTGAAAATAGCGAGTAAGAAAGAAGAATTACGTTAGCTTTTAGGCATACCACAGAGTTAAAAAATCCTCCGCCCGGCTGAAGACCGGCTATAGAGAAGACATTTCTTCACATTTTTTTTTCACTTAAAATTACAAAATATTTTAAAATGTTGTGTTCACAAAATATTTTTGTTTCTTTATTTTATTTTTATAAATGCGCCACTAATAGCTTTTAATTGATACCTTAATATTTGCACTCCGGTTACATATTTAATGATTTAACAAAAATGTTAATATTTAAAAAAAGATGAACCAAATAACACACAAAATCCGTTTTATAAAAAGCGTTTTTGTAATTTTCAAACAAATTTGAATTTTATTAGAAATTTTCAAAACATAATTTCACGCATTTACAAATGTTTCTATATGGAAATAATTTATATGAATTTTGCATCAAAATGAGCGTATTTTTCTAAGCTTCTTAATGATATAATAACACATAATAGCGAACAATGTTTACTGTTTGTTACACAAAGGGAGTAATTTATGATTTAAAATCACAAGAAAAACTCGCTCTCTGTTTGTAACTGGTATAAGTTTAATAAGTTTAATTAAATAAATTTTTATCAAGACTGTAAAATGCCATCAATGATGTCATCTATATTTTTTCATCTGCATTGTCAAGTTTCAAATTTTAAAAAGCACTGAAACTACATTAAAAGGGTAGTTTTCTGAAAAACCATTGAAATATTTTATTTATTGTTTTTTTTATTTTTGAAATGTATTAGTTCTAACTACAAATTGAAATTCTAAATTTTAAAGTCCTTTGGTTTATTTTCCTGACGGCTAACAACCGATTTTCTGTCTCAAACGAAAAAGCCGCCGTTGCCGTAAAAATTGTTTGGCGCGGTTCTCTGCAGTCAAAGTACAACACTGTCATTATTTGTAAAAAATGCTCATTGTAGAAATTTTAGGATTTTTTGCAATTTCATAAAAGTTTTCCTCTACAATTATTACAACAAAGTTTAATGAAAACTAGAAAGAAACTTACCATCGAGCTGTGTCATTTACATAAAGGAAGTTTCCGAAAATGAACAAACTTCCGCAACCTTGTTCCCACTTTTCCAATGAACATTCCACTTTGTTGGATATCAAGCAAATAGATGGGGTAAATAGAGAATATACATTTTGTTATAAAATTAAGTAATATTTATTAACCTTTGTGTATTTTTACAGAACAACTCTTGCGGCAACTGCTCATATAACGGACCCAATTTGTGGATCTGTTTGTATCACAAATGTATGCAGATTGGTTGTTCTGAACAAGCCAATGACCATAGTACGGAGCACTTCCAGCGATGTAAGGAAAAACATTTACATTGTATACACATGAATTTATCGTCACAGAGGGCTTGGTGTTATCTGTGTGAACGTGAGGTGTCTACAGGTGGTGGGGTGAATGTGCCGCCGGATCCACTTTTAAGAGGTGTACCATGCTCGGATGATGAAAATGATTCGGATTCTGGCACATGTGGTGCAAGTATGGGCTTAGTTGGCTTACAAAATATAGCCAATACTTGTTATATGAATTCAGCTTTACAGGCCCTAAGCAATGTTGTACCCATGACCCATTATTTTTTGCATTGTAGTGATTTGGTAGACTATACCTTAGAACAGGGAGCCCATAGATGTAAGGCCGGTTTAGCAAAAAGTTATCAACGTTTAATGCGTGATATGTGGCGTAAAAGAATTGATGGTAAGACATTTTTAGCACCTCGCAGCATATTGTATGGCATACGATCTGTGCATCCCATGTTCAGAGGATTTCAGCAACACGATACTCAGGAGTTTTTGCGCTGTTTTATGGATCAGTTACATGAAGAACTAAAAGAGCAAACTGGCTTGGTGGATTCAAAAATATCTGTATCCTCGTCAAAGCAACCATCAACAGTAGACGGTGATGAGGATGAAGATGACACACCCTCAGAAATGAGCTCAACGTGTAGTTCAAATTCGATAGCCTCAGATTATATGACATGCGAAAGCTCCGCTTCTGAACAATCTAGTCTTTCTGAAGAACCTATAAACAACAAACACTCCTCCGCAATAAAGTCTAACTCATCGTGTTCTGCGGCGGGAAGTGGATCATCGTCAAATTCTACCACGTCATCTACAGCCTCGACTGTTCGTTCAATTGTTAGCGATATATTTGATGGCAAATTGTTATCTTCAGTACAATGTTTGACTTGCGATCGTATATCGACCAGAGAGGAAACTTTTCAAGATCTATCTTTGCCCATACCCAATCGCGATTTCTTGACAGTTCTTCATCAAACAAATAGCATGAGTGTGCAAAGCTTAAATAGCATCGATTCTACAACATCCAGCGCACGATCCAATGATAGTTGGCTGTCGTGGATATGGAATATGGTACGTTCTTGGCTGTGGGGCCCTTCGGTGACTTTGCACGACTGCATGGCGAGTTTCTTTAGTGCCGACGAACTTAAGGGCGATAACATGTACAGTTGTGAAAAGTGTAATAAGTTGCGTACAGGTGTGAAATATTCACGCATTCTAGATTTACCCGAAGTTTTATGCATTCATCTAAAACGTTTTCGCCATGATTTGTCATATAGTTCAAAGATTTCTTCACATGTTGAGTTTCCATTGGAAAATTTCGATATGCATTCGTATATACACAAAGATTGCAAATCCGAAGTAGCGCATTACAATCTCTCCTCAGTTATTTGTCATCATGGCACAGTGGGCGGTGGTCATTATACTTGTTTTGCCCGTAATGCTCTCACCGATCGTTGGTACGAGTTCGATGATCACCATGTGAATGAAGTTCAGCCAGAAGTGGTTCAAAACTGCCAGGCTTATGTATTGTTCTATCACAAAAATAATCCCCAAATGGAACATATACGATTTGAAGCAAACGAATTGGCTGCTTCATATCCAGTATCACAGTCCGACATAAGATTTTACATATCACGCGAATGGTTGGCACGCTTTAATACCTTTTCCGAACCGGGACCTATTAGCAACTGGTCAATGCTTTGTCCTCACGGCGGTGTTTTGCATGCAAAAATATCCGTGATTTCCCAACTAGCAGTGCCAATTTCCCAACAATTGTGGGAATTTTTATATCGTAAATTTGGAGGTGGTCCTGCAATTAATATGCTGTTCGAATGTGAGGCTTGCAAACGTTCCGCTGAGGCTTTAGCTCATCGCCAAAATTACGAACATTCCGTTTTCCAACGCTATACTGATTTAGAGCTGGACTCTGGTGCCATTTATGCCGTTTCAATGAGCTGGTTGCGAAAGTGGCAACAATTTGCCCGTGGTTTAACTCACAAGGAACCTGGTCCGATTAATAATTCGAGTATTGTTTCATCGTCAAAAGATTGTGGAAGTGGACAAAAGAATTCTCCAGTACGTAGTGTGCGCATTGGATCAGATTATGTACAATTAAATGCACCCTCTTGGCGTTTCCTGCATGATATTTACGGCGGTGGTCCCGAAGTACTGTTGCGACCATCATTAACAGAAGAGGTATTTTGTATCAATTTATTTTGACAAAATTATTTTATATAAATATTTGTTCTCTTAACATTTGATTTACAGATAGTTATAATAGATCAAGACGAATTGGATGAAAGCGATGATGGTCAAACTGGTAACATTTCAGATACTGAAAGTAATATGGGAAGTCACAATTACAATGTTCCCGAAAATATGGATAATAACAAAACTGTAGAAAGTACAACACTCAACGACGTAGAACCTGATGAAAGTGAAGATATTCTTATTAACAGTGCCAACAAAAAAAGACAAAAAGAAAGATCATCAGGCAAGAAGTATACAAAAACTTCGTATGCTACGAAAAAACTAACACTAACGAAAGGAACCAAAAATAAGGGAAATCAGGAGGAGTTATTCGGTGCACAAGGTAAACTTAAAATAATATACATACATAACACAAAATTCTATATTCTATAATTATTTATACACAATTTAAGGTAAATACATAACAAAAGATATTGAATCACATTCCCAAGACGATAATGAAAACCAGCAATTACCACAGCAAAATTACCCTAACGACAAGCAACAAGATGCATTTATTACTTTGGGTAATAAAACAAAAAAATCATTCCGTAATGAAAAACGCCATCAACACCATCAACGTAAATCTAATACCACTGCATCTACTAATTCTTTAACTACCACTGACGTATTGGAGATACGTTCTAAACACTCAAAACGTGGTAAAAAATCTAAACATACAGTTGTTTTAAAAAATATACAACACTTATCTGACACAGCTGCCAGTGATTCTAATGAAACTGATATCTAGAGTGTGAATGTAAAAAAAAAAAAACTTTGATGGTTTATACATTTGTATGTATTTCACTTCCTTTCTTTTAAGTTCGTTGGAATAAAACGAAAAATCTTGTAATAATTATAAATATATATAAAATTTCTCCTTAATTTAATATAATTTATTTTTATTAGTTTATTTTAATAATAAAAAGAAAACAAACTCTGCTTAACGAGTTAATAGTGGGTAGAGGCTTTATAAATAAAAATGTAACTGTAAAAAAATTAATAAAGAATATGTCAATGGTGAACATTCAGCTCAACTTAGTGAGTTCAATTATGTTAAGGAAAAAAAAAAAAATAAAAAATATCGTCATCTGAAATGCAAACTGTCGATATTTCTTTTTTTATTTTTGCTTTACGAGATAGGTCAAAAAATTCAATGCAACATGTTTTTTCTTCTGGGTTAAAATATGAAAAAGTACGGCTTGTATTTTATGTGATGATACACACATTACATTTTTTAAAATAAAATAAAACACACATCACAAGAATTATTAAATTTATTTAATCATTAGTATAAAATATATTTATAATATAGTTTCCGTCACAACACCATTTTAATTAATAAAAGATTTACATTACTCAAAATTCGGTAAATACTGCGTTTTCGATAAAATAACCTTATTTCGGGATCACTTATGTTTCGTTCTAAAAACCGATTTCTCAATGAAAATTCAGCTCAAAACTAAAATCTTCGATAAAATAACCTTATTTCGTTATCACTTATGTTTCGTTCTAAAAATCGATTTCTCAATGAAAATTCAGCTCAAAACTAAAATCTTCAATAACTCGGTAAATACTGCGTTTTTCGAT
>MINK01174098.1:0-14680 GCA_001735545.1 Phormia regina | reverse complement strand
AAAAGAAAAATCTTTATCATTTTTTCTCCTTGTCTTCATTTTACTATCTATGAAATGTATTTTATAAATTACTTACTGTCTACGACTTTTTAAAAACAAGTTTCATTTATTTATTTATTTATTTATTCGTACATTCAAAAAACAATTAAAAATTAATTAGATGTAATTTATTGCATTTGTTTCTTTTGTTTTCGCGTTTTCATTCTTAACTGCAACAATTAAATTTTTTCTGTTTCTTTTAGTTTCAATTTCTTTTATTTAATAGTAGCAGCTTAATTATCAGTTGTTGTGTCTGCTTAAATAGCAGTTGCAACTGTGACAAATTGTTGTTGATGAAACAATGGATCTGGTGATGCATATAAATTTAATGCAGCCATTGTGAAGTATTAACAGTTGATTTAATTCCAGAAGTTACTGGAAATCCTTTAAGTGTTGGAATTAAATAAAAAGCTGAAATATATTAATTTTATGCGGTGAAAATAAAGATTTATAAAAATACAAAGATTAACAAAAACAATATGCTTCTTCTTAATGATGTTTAAATAATTACTTAATCTTTTGATGAAATTCTCCATTTTAAATATTTTGTTGGAGACAATTATACTTCAATTGTTAACATGTTTTTTTTTTTGCAATCTTCCTTGTCATTTATGTTTAATTTTTTAAAAGGAAAATTTGGAAATTGTGTTTCACCTAAGTGCAAATTCACAGGAAGACAATAGAATTTCTCAAGTGTATTATTGTATACTATTATTTGTTTCTTAGTAAATTTTTGTAAATTTGAGTAGGTGACTTAAAGTAATCTCCAATTTAAAAATTCTATGGAAAATACAATTTTCTATATCAACAACAAAACTATTATTTGTTTGAAAATGTTATCATTTATCTATTTAAAAATGTTTTTTTTTTATTTTTTTACAGCAAAATATTTAAATTGAACTAAGATTTATGAAGCAACATTTGTATGAAATTTTCATTTTAAAATTCTTAGCTAAATTTTAAAGTATTTGTGTCAGTTATTTTTTCCGAAAATGTTTAACTTTAAATTCATAATCATATTTAACAATTTGTTACCAGTTTATAGCGAGAAAGCATAAAGGCTCCCTGGAGTATAATAAGCAAAAATTGTATATTTACATGAGCGTTTTTTTTTTTTTGTGTTTAAACTGAATTATTTTTTAGTGTTTTCTCCAAAGACGAATATTGTTTATGAACTAAAAATAAGGAAAAAAGAAAATAGTCATTCTAGGAAATAGGGAAATTGTTTAAAACAGGAAATTAAAATGTATTTAAAGGGAAATTCTTAACATTAAAATATGGAATATTACAAATTATTAATAATAAAAAAACTAAAAATAATATTTTTTTTAAATTTTATTTCAATATGAAATATTTTATTTTTACTATAACCCACTACATTGGAGAGGATTTATTGAAATTATTACTACTGAATTTTAAAAATTTTAATTAAAGCTTAAAAATTTGTCTATACCAAGTTTAACATTAATTTATAATAATTTTTTCTATAAAAGTCTATACGATATTATTTTAACTTTTAAAGATATTTTTATATAAACATAATCTATAGGAATTATAGGACTTTATCAGAAATCTATTATTTAAAATTTTCATTCATTTTTTATTTTCGCCCCGAAATGTATGCTGCAAAAATATACAATAAAATATATTATGAATTTTGTGATAAAAAAATTAAGTTTTAAGGCATAAAAAACAAATAGAACTCCAAATTGCTTTCAAAAAACCTAATTCTTTGTATGTGTTAGTAAAATTTTCTACAGAGCAAATTAATACGTGTGAGGAGAGTAATTTTTTATTTCTTAGCGAATGAAGAGAGAATATTAAGGCAATTTTAAAGAGAGATTTTAAACAAAATAATATTTAAAATTATACACACACACACACACACACATAAGTGTAGTAGGGTAGTAAAAATATTTACATTTAAACTTGGCTAAAGATATGATATTATTTATAATTTTTTTATTTTAATATTTTTTACGATGTTTGGAAGAGGAGTCATTTTTTTTATATATAATTTTAAAATTATATTTAATATTAAATAAACTTTAATTTGTATGTAGTTAACATCTGGCACCCTAATTTACATACACATATATTTATATAAATATGTGGTTAAACTTTTTTGTGTGTATTTTAATATTGTATAAGTATGAGTCTAAGCGTTAAGATTATTAAAGTTTAAATTGTTTAAACAAGAATTTAATAAACTGTGCTTTTATTAAACTGTAAAATAAAAACTTATTGCTACATAAAAAGCTTTAAGCTATTCATTACATAAACAAACACACATACACACACAAGAAACACACAAACATATATTTACATATAAGTACACTATCAAATCGATTTAAAATTCTTAACGGTTGAGGCCACATTAATATTTAACATTATCGATCGATTATAAATTTGAAATAAACATAATATAAGTTAATGATTCCATAACAAACTGGTGTCAATTTGATACCAATTAGTGTAAATTTTCCTCAAATATTGAATTGAGTACATACTGGATGAATTCGTTGTTATAACAAAATGTTATCATTATCAATACATATATTGATAACGATTTTTCTCTGGGTGTATTTACAATTACCAAAGAAAAAGCTAATATTTGTTTTTTCTTCTAATAAATAGCAATTTATACACACACATACATACACCAACAAACTAATATAAAAATACCACAAACATATACATACATGTGTATGTACATACTAAATACTAAAACATTTATATTTCATTTCACAGTTATAAGAAATTGTATTGAAAATTGTTTTGTTGTTGTTTCTGTTGGTTTATTACAAATATTTTTAAAGGAAAATATTAAAGTGTTTTTCATTAGATTTCATTTGATTCTTAAACATTTTTAACTATTTTTCATGTATTTGTTTTTCCTATTTTCTTTTGGCTATAAAATGCAATATTTGTGTTTGACAAAGAATTTTTTTATTTGAAATGATTTTCTCTATAGATTTTTTTTTTATTTCTTGGAATTAAAGTTGATTTTGATAAATTTCTTAAATACTGAGATTAAAGATAAAAGAAACTATTTTTAATATATTCCTGGAAAAATATTTTTTAAAAGTCATTAAAGTTGTAAAGGACAATACATGTTATAGCCAAATATATTGTGGCGAACTTTTTTTCGTCCAATGAGAACGTAATGTTTATATTATAAAGTAACACTTTAATACAAACGAGCTTATAGAAGCTGTTAATATTGTAGCCTTTTAAGTTTAAATTTTTAGATTTTCAAATTAATGTAGAAAGCAGAGAAACGTAGTTTTTTTAAGGATAATAAAATAATTTATAAAAAATGTTCACCTTTCTATTTGAAAATGTTGAAGTCCTTTTTATTTATTCTGTAATGAAATTTATTAAACATTTAAGAAAAAGCCTTATTCTGCTTTTAAAAGACGGACATAACTAGATTGACTCAGTCAGCCTGTCCCACGATGTCAATCAAAAAATTCGTTCGATAAAACACTAACAAAATTTTAAATTTATTTGTTGTTTTCCGTATAAATTGTCGACTCGGATTTTTCGTTCGACATTATAGAACAGACCGAGTATCTTACCAGGATTCTTTAAGGGGTCTTACATGATTTTTCGATATGTTATATACGGAATGATAAAATCAATATACCCCCATCTTTTTGATGGTGGGTACAAAAATTCCGTAGAAAATTTTATGAAAATTTTCTATAGAAAAAAAAAAAATTATGAAAATTTCGTATAAAAAAGAAAATTTAATGAAAATTTTTTATAAAAAAATCAATGGAATTTTTTATAAAAAAATTCAATGAAAGTTTTCTATGAAAAGAAAATTCAATGAAAAGAAAATTCAATGAAAATTTTCTATAAAAATAAAAATTAACGAAAAAAGAAAATTTAACGAAAATTTTTGATAAAATGAAAATTTTCTATAAAAGGAAAATTTAATGAACATTTTCGATAAAAAGAAAATCTAATGAAATTTTCTAATAGAAAAAGAAAATTTACCGAAAATTTTTGATTAAAAGAAAATTTAATGAAAAAAAGTAAATTTAAAGAAAACTTTCTAATGAAAAAGAAAAATTTAATGAAAATTTAAAGGAAATTTTTTAATGAAAAGAAAATTTAATAAAAATTTTCTAATGAAAAAAGAAAATTAATGAAAATTTTCGATAAAAAGAAAATTTAATGAAAATTTTCTATAAAAAGAAAATTCAATGAACATGAAAAGAAAATTCAATGAAAATTCCCTATAAAAAGAAAATTTAAAGAATTTTTTCCTAAGAAAATAAAAAGAAAAATTGAACATTGTTTTGTTTTCTAAAAAATTCATAAGTATAAGGAAAAAAATTTTAAATATATTGCAGTATCTTTATAAAAAAAGATGCATTCTGGTATTGTACTTATGGCTTAAAGTAGATTATTTATTCATTCCTCGTTTCTACTTTAGCAAATTACAAATTAGAGTCATGACCTTTAAAAAAAAAAAAAATTGCAAGAGCAAATAAAAACTTTTAATGCTGATCAAATTTCAAATGCATTTATTTATAATTAATACTTTTTTCTTAGTTATTGTTGTTGTTATAAAAATAAAAAGAGCATAAAAACCCTCAACGTTTTAATTAAAAGTTTATAAAAATAAGGGAAAAAAGTTGCAGTAATTTTTATGAAATGAAATTTTACAAATTACGTGTTTATTTATTTTAATTTCAAGCAACAAAAAAAATCATGAGAAATAAACTGCAGTCCTATAAATTAATGTAAAATGAAATAAATTATATGTTAGTATGTGTGCATGTTTTTTTTTAACATTCATTTATTAATAGAATTCCAATAAAGAGAAAAAAAATATTTCAACAATTTAATTACAAATGTCAATGATTGACATTAATTTGCACTTTTATATTACAGAACATCGTTTAGTAGACCAAAATAATCCATCTTTGTAAATTTTTCATTTCATTTCTTTATCTCATTTCAAGGATTTATTTATTTCTTTATTTCTTTATTTGAGAGTATAATTCATCAACACAAATTTATGTCTTTATGTTATAAAAAAGCAATTTCATTGAGAAAATTTATTTTGGATTAGACAGAATTAAATTATAGAAGAGTATTAAATTATAGTGATGAAAATTGGAATTATTAATAAAATAGTAATATCTTCAATACTTTTTTATTTAGCTACGCAAATGTATATTATATATAAATTTATTATTATTATTATTTTTTAAACCTGGTATTGCTATTATTTTGTTCATAAATGCTTTTCGAAAAATTATGTTATTTTCCATTGATAACATTTATTTCAAATTAAATAAATGTAATCTATTACATGCAAATTCAATTAACGTATAATGACCAAAAAGTTTATTTAAAAAAAAAAAAAAACAAAACAAAAAATAACGAAAACAAAAGAACAATAATATAATTATATATAAATGATTGAATTAATGAATTGTGTAAAAAAAAGAAAAACGAATCATTTAATAGCTATTTTTAATATTATAATACAAATACACTTAGGAAAAAAAATCGATTTAAAAACCCATAAATGTTGTGGTCAAATTGAATATTGAGGTATCGAATTTTTGATAACGTCTGTTTACAAATATATAAAAATGTCACTGTGGTGATAACTGGAAGCCAATTAGTATCAATTTTCGTTAATGATTTAAATACGCAGTATTTAGTTCGAACACAGATTAACTCTTGATACTGAATGATATCGTTTCCAACACGTATGTTATAGATTTTTCTCTGGGTGTAAAAATAAATGTACATACATATATAAATATAACGGTAATTATCCTATAGTTACGTAGGCTTAAATTAAATATATAAAATTTATAGTCACGTCATTCTTATTTCATAAATTTCTTTTCATTGAAGTTTTATAATTCATTTGATGTGAGGAACCATAAACCTGTTAAAATTTAAAAATATAATAATATTTATAGTGAAAAATCACTAGAGATATAATTCTAGTGGGCTTTTTGAGAATAAGTTACTTTTGCAAATGTTCCATAAACTCTTGTACTAGTAGTAGTTGTGCTAAAAAATATCCTTCATAAATCTAATCCTAATTCTTACGTTGTTTTTTTTTTTAATTTGAAATTTATTAATTATTTTAAATTAAAAATAAAAAGCATTACTTAAATTTTATCAATATACCAATTTAACGATGTCCGTCCCTCTGTCCAGTTAGAACAAAATTAAAAAAAAATCTTATTTTTTATAAATTTTTTATTTTTGAGCTTAACTGCAATTTATTACAAAAATTATCTAAAATAGAATTATGTTATTTTTAAATTACATAACTAAATTTTATTATCCATATTTATATGCACTTATTGTGTTGATTTGACCACGTCCGTCCTTCTGTCTAGACAGCAAATATAAAAAAATGAAATACAATTTGTTTTAAGTTTAACTAAATTTGTTTAGGTTTTCAATAAAAACTTATATGATTTTTTAAAAACATTTTTGTTTCAAATAAAATTTATTGTTGATATTCAAAACCTTTTTTGTGCTAATTTAATGATATCCTTCAACCCTTCCATCCCTCTGACTACAAACGTTAAATAAAATTTAAACACAATTTTTAAGCCTAAATGGAATTTAATTTGAATTTCTATGAAACCTATATTATATCGATATTTCGATGTTTAAAACATCACGAAAGTTTAATTTATTCATTAACATTTGCTTTGTTGATTTAATTGTATTCATCCATACGTCTGTCCGGCTGCAAAAACAAAATTTTAAAAAAATTTCCAAAAATTTTAAAATTTTCAATAAGATATTTTTCAAATTAAGATTTTTTGGTTTTAAATAGAAGGAAATTGATTTTTAATTTTTAATAATAAAATCACTTTTTTGGTTGATTTAATTGTATCTGTCCATCCTTCTAATAGCAAATATTAAACGAAATTCAGGAAACTGTTTTTTTTACAATTTCTTGAACTAAATCAAAATTTATTTTAAATGAGAATTTAATTTTAAGGTGACATAAATATCTCTCTAAAATGCAAGAATTATCTAGAGCTATTTTCTTTTTTTTTTAATAAAAAATGCTGTAAACATTTCCCTATATTCACCTTTTTTCATATGAAACTCTTCACATTTTAAGCTTAAAAAGCCATTTCCCAAAAATTCTTTTTGAAAAATTATATATGCATTTCAAATAAAATAAATTAGGCCATGAAGTACTTACCATGAATTCAGCATATGTGACGTATACTTAATATTTAATTCATTTTCATGAATATAAATTATACGACACATATGAAATTATACATAAATATTTGTTAAATTCATAATTAAATAAATTACATACAAATGTTTGGGAATCATTCTCCAGTTTATTGTCTTGGCAACAACATATGAGAACAATTTACTAAAATTTTCCCCGAATTAAGAAATCAGTCAATTTGTTTTTTAATTTAATTTAATTGGATTAATATATTCTTAAGAAAATAATCTTCCTAAATATTATGGTTATGAAATGAAATTAACACATGTATGCTTTTATATGATTTATACAAAAAAAATCTTCCCCACCCCGCATATCACCTGAGTGTTTTTGAGTTTAAACTAATTTCCTTATAATTATTATGATAAAATTTAAGTAGCAGATATTAATTTAGTCATGTGTTAACTTAAAAAATTATTACTCAAGCGTATTTTTTTTTATCACAATAACTGCCAGATATATTTGCTAAATTTCTCTAAATAATTCCCCACAAAATTTATATAAAACATCAAAATAAACAAACGAACTGTTTATTTATAAGCCATCTAACAAACGTGATTATTTGTATTTATTAAAAAAATATAAAAAAATTGGGTGCAAATAAAAGAGCTTTAAAGTAAATGAAATATATATAAAAAAGAGGAAAGGATTGAAAGGGGACAAAGAAGACTTATGAATCACAAACAGAAATAAAGTCTCAGGTATTTACATAGAATTTCTTTGAAATTTTCAGTTTACATTTATGCCATTCGTGTATACAGGTAATGGAAATATTCCATGAAATCTATACAAACATACTGACATATACAAAAATATTAACTCATATTTATAAGTATATAGATATATACATACATACGTTTGCATGTATTTTCATGAGTGTAATTTATGTTGACACAGACAATAAAAAATGACAAGAAACAGAATCTACGAATACAACGACATCATCCTCATCATCACAACAATAATAAAAGCAGCTGCAAAAAAATATTGAAAATAACAACAAAATATAATGCCTTCATAAAAGGAAGGATTAAATAATGGAAATATTTTACATACAATACTATACACTACCAAAAAAAAGGATAACAAATATTATTTTACTGATAAAAATTGATAAATAAAAAAAGAAGAAAACACTTAACCCAGGTAACAAAATACCTTAACAACTTGTTAATTTAAAAATAGTGGCAAAGATAGCAATTTGTAAAGAATCCTCTGAAATGGCTAGAATGCGTAAAGTATCCAATAATAAAAGATTAAGATACCTATAAGGGTTTTTTATTTACTTTATACTAAAAAAATAAGTCCTTTAATAAACATAAAATACATTGATTTTTCATTTGGTATTTTAATAAATAAAATACAGAATTGTAAAGATAACAAAATTCCCCAAAAAAAAAATATAAAATCGGAGATATTTGAAAAATGTTCCATGATATTTAAATAAACATTTCTGCTCAGTGTAGTGACAACTAGTGCTTACATATATACGTTTGTATGTATTTGTTTATACGCCATGAAATTATACGATCGGATATGAGAGTAGCAACAGCATTAAACTCAGGTTGAGATGAAACTTGAATACAAAAGGATATTGTTTGAAGAATTCAAAAACTCAAACATAATATTTACAGGTAGACAAAAACTCATTTGAATACCTATCAGTTACAAGAATGTTTTAAATATAAACTCTTTAAACTAATAGATACCACAAAAAAAGATTTTTCTATCATTTTAAAAATAATTGTGGAATTTATAAATTGAAGAAAAAGAAACAAACCTCTTTTGTTAAATCTTATAGGAATTATATTAAATTTAAATGGAAAGAATTTAATAATAATATAATGTGTTTATTTTTTCATACATATATTTTCATAGTTTAATATTTATCACATTTAATTCCAATAATTCTTTATATTTTCCTTTTTTTTTAAGTACCTGAACTATTTACATCAAACACTATAATGAAAGTTTTTACAAATTATGTAAAGAATTAGAGATATTTCGATATGATATATTCAGAAAATTACTTTGTATTTAATTCAAGGTTTATTTTGCCATTTTGCATACTTTCAGGCGAAAAAAAATTATAAATAGTTGTATTCATAGATTAACAACAAGATATTCATGTAAGAGAAAAAAGCCTAATTCAATTGTTAAAAACATAATTCATACAACTTATAGTCGCATATATTTTGTTTTTGTGTTAAAAAAATTAGTAATTTTTTTTTTAATTTAGTATAGGGTTGCTCTCACATAAACTTGTAGTTCTTTTCTATTCTATGATTGAATATTTCACCAATGAATTAGTAATTAAGTTTTTATGCTTGAAATTTCGAATTCCACTACTTTTCAAAGAATTTTAGAATAAAACAAATCAACAAAACAATAAAAGTGTTCGAATATATTAATACTATAATCTATAATAAATTTATTAAAATTAACATTTTTTAGAGGGTATATATTTTTGGAATGATATTTAATGTCCTTTAGAAATTCTATTACGTACCCTAAATCTTTTCAGCGATATAATCATTATTTTTTGTATTTGATAGAAACCAAAAATTATATTTTCTAATTGCCAATAATTCATAATCAAATTTGTTTCTACGAAAACAAAGAAAAATACTAAACCAAAGTAGAAACCACGTTTTGGCATTCATAACTAGTTAAAACTGTAACTAAATCACGAATCAAGAGGAAAAAAAATATATATACAAATACTAGCAAATATTAGTGTAGTGCTTCAAATTCATTAAAAGAAAATATATATTAAGCTGCTAATACGTAAATACACATGTGTATGTATATAAGTATACTCTTATGTATATGTAATACTTTACTAATACTCATACTAACTATATGAACGGAAGTTATGTATACGTCACGTGTTGCTTTGATTTCATTTCACTTCTATTTTCATACTCTTATCATAAAATTAAAGACAATCTTGTTTCCTTTTAACCATTTTTTTTTGTTAGTAATACATACTTATTATTATTTATTTATTTATTACTCAAACCATATTACTTTTATAAACATAAACATTGATTCTAACAATTCTTTACATTAATCAATACTAACATAAACCACATATACATACATACACATGCATATAAATAAAATACTTGGAAAATAAATGTGTTTGTGTAGTTATATTGGTAAGTAAGTAGTTTCCATAAGAAAAAGAAATAAACAGACCTACAAACATAAAAATCAATAAATTGCTCTTTGCATCATAAATACAAGTAGCTACTACTTTACTGCTATTTGCTTTAAAACCAATAATTTACTTAAAATCTCTATTTTACTCTACTCTATTTTACAACTAGTGGCAGAAAATGTGTTTACTTGTAGCACATTATTTTTTTTTTTCTTGTTGCATTCTTGTTATTCATGTTCAATTTAAAAGCACTTAACAATTTACTATGTTGCAACCACAAAAACAAAATAATATTGTTTTGTACCCACACATTTTATAGTGTTGCACATTCTTTTATATTAGAAGTTAAAACACTATTCTAAGGAATTCTATGTTGTGATTTTGAAAAAAAAAAAGTAAAAGGAAATATTTATATATGTATTTGACTTTCAATATAGATAAAGGTTTTCCTAGAAACAAACATCCTTTAATTAGTAAATATAATGTTGTGTTTAATTATGGTTTATAGCAAAAAAAAAAAAAAAGGAACACTTTCCTTGAATTTTGTTGCTATAATTAATTAAATTTTTATTTGAAATATTACATTACCCATGAGTCGAACAATTCAAATACATTACCTACTTTACCTGAGGGCCAACTCGTTTTTTTTTTTTATAAAAACATACACAAACATATACCATTACATCTTAAGTAAACAACCGCAGACTGTAGCATAAATAAAGGTCCTGTTATCAACAGGCTGTTTTTTTTTATTTATTTTTTGTTTTTATATTACTAATAATAATATTATTGTTGTAAAGGTCATATAAATGCAACAAAAGACATTGACATTGGTTGCTTGAAAACGATGTAAAAGAAACAGTTATTTTACATTTGTAAATTGCAGGAATTGAGAACATCATAACAAAACTCAATAAAACTCATATTTTTTGTTCTCTTTTTTTTAAATTGTAAATAAAGAAAAGAGAAGCATTCATTAGCTAATTAAGATACATGACATAGATACATTTATAAATAAGTAGTTGTAATAATAAACCAAAATAACTAAAATGCTCGAAAATAATAAAAAAATCAAAGCATACTTTCTGGGTTAAAAATAAAAAATGTATATTGAAAAATTTGCGACAAAAGAGGCCTCACATTTATTATTAACCCAGCAAAAAACGTGGAAGTTCTTCAAAAAGAAAACATTTTCACAACTTAAAAAGTGGAACAAAGTACATATTTTAAACTTTTTTGGAAATTTTATATATATAAAAATGAGCTATTGGAATTCAGCAATATCGGTTCATACATTGCGGAGATATTCTTAAAAAACGGATTTTTTTTAATAAACCAAATTCGTTATGGGCCAAAAACTAAAACTGTGCATACATGGGAATATTTCATTAGCATTAAAATTTCATTATCATTATTTAAAATAAATGTCAATGTAAATATATTGGTAGTTTAATTTTTTTCAATTAAATTTAGTTTTTTTTTTCAATTATAATTTTTTTCGTAATGGTAATGAAATTTCGTAAAATCTTAAAAATACTAATAATTATTAAAAAAATCATTGTTTTTATAAAAGTATAAAAAAGTCAGTAGAAAAGAGTCAATTAAAAACTTAAATCCTTTAGAAAGTATTCTTTTTAATTGCTAAACTTCTTTTCGAATTATGCATAAATCCTAAAAACTAGGAATATTAATACACACACAAACATGTGTATTAAGCATTGAATGACTATTAGTGATGTTTTTGTTTTTTATATAAGCAAGTAGTTTAGTTAGCAACAGCAGTAATATAATGAATAACAGTGTTGTTGTTCTTTGTACACGCAGTCAGTTTGTATATGTTTTTATAAAAATGTCATATAATTCCGAAATTTCACAAAAATATTAAATTACACTAAACAAATTTAATTTTTAACAAAATCTAGAATTTTACCAAAAAACAAAAAAATTTCACTAAAATTAAAAAAAAAAATAATAAAATAAATAAATTTCACTAAAATTCCATTTTTTTTAAATTTTACCAAAATAAAAAAATTTTACTACAATCCGAAAATTTTAATAAAAACTGAAATATCAACAAACGTATAATTTCCAAAAACAAATCGAAAACTTTTCTAAAATAAAACTAAATAAAAGAAGTTTTGCAAAACTCGATTGTAAACTACCGAACGTGCGAGTGTATTTAAGATATTTTACACAGCAAAATGTAAAAATCGACTTCAATTATTGTATATATAAAAATAATTTTTAATTGTTTTTGCTCCAAACAAAACTAATAATGTTTTTTTCTTAATAGACATATTATCTGACAATTATTTAAAATTTGTTTAAATTTATTTAATTTGTATATTTTTATAAACAAAACTTTAAATTTTCTTTGCATTTTTTGAAGAACTGTTTATTTATTTTATTTAAAAAATAATTTTAAACCAATAAGAAATTTAATTGTATTAATAAATAATATAATTAAGTTCTGATACAAAATTATTTAATAATTTGAAATATATATATTTTTTCTGTTTAAACATGCTCTATGTACTTACTTAATATAAAAATATCAACAGATCTTTCATTTTAAAGAAGAATACAAAACAAAACTAAAGCACGTGTTTTTCTCTTAACTGCGCATAATCTTAATAACAAAAACTAAAAGTACTCTCATTATGTTAACATCTCAGTAAATCTGTTAAACTAACAGCATCCATTTTCTGTTTACTTTTATTAAAGAAGGTTAAATATAAAAAGTTACAATATTCTTAAATCAATGGCAGTTGTTGGCACGTTTACAAACAGTTTAGACTTGTTAACGGTATTTTACAAGTAACAAAGGACACGATATATAACTTAAACCAAAACTCCTATAAAGAAAAATTCGAAAAAAAGAAAAAACACAAAGATAATTTATAGTTAAGATTTAAAAAAAAAAAAAAATAACAACAATTTGTAACATTAAGAAAAAGTTTAAGAAAGTTTAAGTGTATTTTCATAATAACCATGAAATGACACTAAAGCAACAAGTGAAAACAAAAAATAAATTTAGAAAAAAATTACAAATACGTGAGAAGAAATCGAATTCATAGAAAATAAGAAAAGAGAAAAGAGAAAAAAAAACACATTAAATTTCCAATTTGTAGTTTTAGCAATTATAACTTTAGTAAATTTATTCGTTTTTCAACTTAACTCTAATCTTCTACTCTTAATGTGTCAATTAATGTTTTCCAAAATGTTTATTTTCTTTGGGAATTGTTATCAAGTGAAAAACAACATGTTGTATTTAATATTAATTTATCAAATTTATTTAACAACCCTGTTAACATGTGTCAATTGTGAAAATCTAATTAAAACAAATACCCACGATATGTCATTAACTGCAGCCGGAGAAGCAGAAGCTGATGAACAAAATTCTAATCTTTATATCAATAGTAACACTAACAACATATCTAATAATAATAACAGCAGCAACAACAACAACAACAATATCATGTGTGGCAACACACAAAAAATGGCAGACAATTGTTTTAGAGATCTGCCACCACATTTAATGGAATTTTTACAAACATCTAAAATTGCCATCAATGAACAGGACATTGTATCAAAGTGCAAGTAAGTTAATAAAATAATCAATCATTTTCTATATTTTCTTTATTTTCTTTATTGTCTCAACGCCAACACACAGTCCGTCAATTTGTCAGATTATGTTTATATTTAATGTAGTTGCGAACTTTTAATTTACTTTTGTTGTTTAAAGTGTTTTGAATTAAATTGTTAGTGGGTTTGAAGTTGTTGTTGTTGTTGTTATATTGGAGAATTCACAAAGTGTGCTATCATGTCGTATTGTCATAAGTTATAAAATTATTTTTCAGAGAATAATAAATTATGACAATACAACATGATAGCACACATTATGAAGCTCCCAAATATATTTTTTTCTAATAGCACTTTATAAATAAATTGGTTATAATTGTAAAAATAATTATAACTTAAAATGAAATGAAAAATTGTTAATAAAACATTTCAATTAAATTATTAATCGGCATTTTAAAATGATTTTAAATAATTTTATAAATAAATATATGTATGTATATATATGATTTTATTTCCTATATACATTTTTAATTCATTCAATCATCTACTTGATTGACTTAATTAATTGATTAATTGGAAATATTTTTTTATGTTTCATTTTTTGCAGTTTATAGTACACAGAAAAAATTATTAACGTCTTTTTT
>MINK01174097.1:0-12926 GCA_001735545.1 Phormia regina | reverse complement strand
ATAGCATACATACATACATACATACATACATACATACATACATACATACATGCATGCATGCATACTTATTTCTATAAATACAATGACCCCAATTTGTTTTACCATTAAAATCCAAAAGTCGATTTTCTTTTCCTCTTATTTTTTTTTTTAGCAAACAGTTTGATTTAATAATTATTGTTTAAATTACCATTTGTTGTATTTTTATTAATTTTATATTGATTTAAAATTTTAAAAGTTAAATTTTATTGTTATTTCTTTTGTACATTTTCTGTGAAATTTTTTAACCTGATGTATAATTATACATGTGCATGTGTGTATGTAGGTCAAAAATAACAACATTTTATTGCAATTATTTCAATGTTTTTATTTTTATGGTAAAAGAGTGAAAAGGAATGAAAAACTGTAAAGAGTGAATAAATATAAATTTTTCTTACAAGAACATTGAAAAGATTGACTTTAAGGCATTAAATTTTGTTCATTTCCTTTTTACTTTATCAATTTTGCAGTTATATGGTCGTTGCACAGTGGGGCCTATTACCAAGTTTTCGCAACAATTATGTATATTAAATGCTACTGGATGAATTAAATTGAAATCTTTGAATTGTTCAAAAATGACATCCTGTAACTCATATCGTTTGTTATAACAGAGTGACTACAATATCATTTTTCTTTTAGCATTTGTTCTTTTCTACAACTCTCTCATAAATATCAATATAATATTTACAGTAATTTAGGAGATATATATATATAGAATCAATACCAAAATATTTTCAATTTCACTGTGAGTTTAATGGTAATAAAAGAATAGTTCGTAGTATTATAAAACATGCACACACACATACACATACAAATGCAAATACATGAAGTTAAAATAATATTGTTGTTAGTATGAAACTTTCAATAGGGATTAAGGACGGTGAAAATAAAAATACATCTAAGTATAGAAAATTTCAAAAAACTCAGATTAATTTAAAGTTTAGGTTCAGTTTAGGTTCATAAATTTCCTCTACTGCACCATAAATCTATATCTCCCAAATTATTGGAATAATCAAACTGCAATGTATGAAAAATAATCTGATGGTCACTCTAAGCACTTCGAGTATAAAAACTTTGATATTTATTTAAATTTGAAAAATTTCAAAAACAAAAAATTAATAATAACTTTAAATCTTTAATACTTACGGTTTAAGTAGTAGTTATGGTTAAAAAGAAGGCTTTTTCAAATTTTGACGTTTTGTAAAATCTGCAGTCTAGCATTAGTTTTTGGACAGGCTGAATGTAATCAAATGCCAAATCGATCCAAATATATTTTGTAATTTAAAAGCGTCAATATATTATTTTACAGAAATACAAAGTTTGGCACTCTATAGCTTAACAATTTGCATCACGGGATTGAGAGGATTTTTCTGAAAGTTTAGGTTGAAATTGTTGCAACAAAAAAAAAAAAAAACGAAAAAAAAAGGAAAATGTATTACATAAATACGCAAAATAAACTGGTCTCAGTCTGAATCTATAAATAGGGATTTGTATATATGTGTTGGTATGTATATGTTTGTATATATATATATGTGTCGCCATTTATTTGACGCCATTATTTTGGTTGATTGATTACTTGATTGTTTGATACACACTCAGTCAGTGCACAGGCTACAACTATTTAACCACATATATATATATATATATATATATATATATATATATATATATATNNGGATGTGTTGGTTCATTCATATTTTTAAAAAAGGAGCAACAAAAACACGAGAAAAATTGTCAAACATATTTTTGGGTTTTGGGAAAATTTAAATATAATTGGTCGGTTTAACATATTGTAATTCCGGAAGACTCCAAAAAAATATATATATATATATATATATATATGTAAAACCCAAAAATACGTTAGAAAATTTTTCTCGTNNTTTTAAAAAAGGAGCAACAAAAACACGAGAAAAATTTTCAAACGTATTTTTAGGTTTTGGGAAAATTTAAATGTAATTGGTCGGTTTAACATATTGTAATTCCGGAAGACTCCAAAAAAAAAAAAATATATATATATATGTAAAACCCAAAAATACGTTAGAAAATTTTTCTCGTGTTTTTGTTGCTCTTTTTTTCAAAATATGAATGAACCAACACATCCGTTACCACCACACTTACACAACATTAATACTCTTAAAATTCATTATTAAGATTTTAAAATCTTTACTCATTATGATTATGTTATTGTTTGACTATAATGACGTTTGCTATGTTTAAATATATAAACAATTTTTATGCTCTTAAAGTTTAAATACACAAATGTTATGTAGCTGCTTCTTTTATTTAACTTTATGTATATTTTACGTGCTGTGCATTCAATGTTTTTGGTTTTTCTTATTATTGGGTGATATTTCAAAGAAAATGTCTTAAATTAAATAAATTGAATAGTAAAGAGTAAAAAAAAAAATAATATAAAAATACTAAATAAAGAGATGTATACTGTACTTTATAGTTGAAAAAAATCTCTTAAGTTATAGAGAAATATTTGTCTTTAATAAAAATGAATAATAATTTGTATTTTTTGTGGTAATTAATGAAACTTAAATTTTTCTGATTTTTTTTTTTTAAAAGTAAAAATTCAAAAAATCTTGTGGTCAAATTTTTTTTATAAACTTTTTGTGTAATTGAATTTATTTTCAAAATTATGGGTTTTGTTTACATTTTTTTTTCAGAGAATTTACAAGAATTTTGATTCTTTTTTTACAAAATTTTTATTTTTTAGTTGTTTATATTTTTTTCCTTATTCTTTCCATTTTCTTTCCATTTTATTTAAAAGCTGTCAATTTATTAAAAAAATATACCATTTAGAAAGTTTATTATATTAATAAATAATATAATTAAATTCCATGCAAAGTTAGTTAACAATTTTATTAAAAAATAGTTTGAAATCTTTTTTTCTGGGTTTTTCATATTCATTTTTTTTTTTTAAATTTTAAATTTTTAAATATTCGTATTTTTTCAAAGTTTTGGTGAAAATTTTTAATTTAAAAAGATAAAACTTTTGAAAAATAAATAAAATAAAATTTTTATAATTACAAATCATATGTTATGTTTAAAAAAATCTCTTTTTATTTTGTTATTATCAACATATTTATGTTTGTATGTATATTAATATATGTTTTAAATATCTAACAATTTTGCTCTCTTAATTTTACTCTTAACATTTTCCATGACTTTACAAAAATACACAATTACCGTTACACAAGGTAATCTCTTGGATTTTCAATAAAATTTCTCTTTTTTTTTTGTTTTTGAACACATTTTTAAAGAATGAAAACATATCTCGCATTTTCTTTACAAATTAAGAGCATTTTCAAAAGAGTACCGTTAGTTTAGTCAACATTTATAAAAGCAGCAAGTAATGAGGAAAATATTTCAGTTTTTGTGGAGCAGCCGGCGTTATAACACGATAAAAATTAAGTAGAAGAAACATAAGAAGCAAAATTATTATAAAAAAAGAAACACAAAAATAAAAATTACCTATAATTAAAAAAGAAAAACACAAGATAAAAAATAATAAAAATAAAACAAATTTAAATTATATTAAACAATGTCTATACAACAAAACTTTAAACACCATATTTTTATATAATTATTAAAAAAAAAAAAATAATAATAAAATTCAGAATATTTAAATAACAAATAAAAATTTATACTAAATAAAATGAAAATATTTTATAAAAAATAAACAAAAATAAAAAAGTGAAAAATGAGTGTTTAATTAAATTTTTGACAGATATATATGTATATGTGTATTAATAATAGAAAAAAGCTACAAAGAATTAAGTTAATAAAATTTAAATAATAAAAAAAAAAAATATTTGAACAATAAATCGATATAAGGGAAAAATAAAATTGATGATTTTGTTTTGCAAAGATTCCCTGATAACATGAAATTTTGATGATTTTCCGTTTTTTTTTCTGTTACCAAAATCATTAAGTGTCTCTAAGTGTTTGTTGTATTTGTGTGGGTGTTTTTTTTTTTAATATTAAGCTGTAAAAAATATGAAAAAAATCTGAAATAACAAAAATTAAAACAATTTGTTTTCTTTCGCTATCTAATGGCTTTAAAATGTTTATTTAAAAAAAATAATAATAATAAAAAAGCTAATAAAAAATATTATAAACAAATTGAATTAATAAAAACAAAATCATATTTTTATTAGTTTATAAATATATTAAAAAAAATATGTTTATATTAATTATATTATGACAAATTAAAATCTATAATTTTTAACACCTTTCATTAAGGAATAAAATGAAAAAAAAAATTAAAAACAAAATTAAATTATAATTAAATTAGCAAAAGAAATATTTTCTCATTATGATAATTTACTTGATGTCTGTCTTAGATTTTCTTTAATTATTACAAAAACATTATGTTTCAAATGATAAATTACTTAAGTGTGTCTTATGGTAAATTTTAACTAAAAAAAAGTAAAAGCGAAAATTATATTCTAATAAAATTTTATTTATCTTGGTATGCGTATGCGTGTGCGTGTGACTTAAATTACAAGGCTGTCATAAATTATTAATAAGACAACAAAATTACCATTAAAAAAAACCCTGCAATTTCAAAGGGAAAAAAGCTTTGACAACAATAAGGAAAATTAATAAATCAAGTAAGTGTCTAAATACAATCAACAACATCAATTATTTTATTTCATTTAAATTAGATTTTTATTACAATTGAATTAAATAGTTTATTTAAAAAATGCTACTAACTATATCAAGTTCATTTCTTAAGATATTTAAAATTCATTTCAATTGCTATTTCAATGAAGTTTTATGTTTTATTTTAAAACTTTCTAATGAATCATTCATTATTAGTTCTCATACGTACTGTTATTATAATTTCATTTACGATTAATAAGGAATTTTAAACAAAATACATTTTTCATTGAATTTGCTTTAAAAATGTTATTTTTAATATAACATTATTAATTTATATTAATAATGTTATATAAAAAACTTGCAAAATTTTGAAAATTAGTGAAATAAACTGTTTAGAAGTCCTGGATATTTATTTTTAATTGACATATAAAAGTAACGCAATTGTAATAATATAAAGTTAATTTCCCTCCATCTGTGACCATTTTTAACACAAAAATTTAGAGTAGAATTATTTGAAGATGTTTTTTAATTCAGAGAAAGTAATACAATATTAGAATTTTTTTGATGTCTGTCCTTCCGTTTGTTTCATTGCTTATTCTATATAATAGCATAATCACTTAAATCCTGACTCTGTTCAAAGTTTTAATAGATTGTAGCAGATTTTGTTTGTTTTGTATTTTTAATGAAACGTGTTGGTTCAATATGAATGAAAGGAGTTAAGTAGCAAATTTTTGTTATTAAAAAATACTCTTCAAGGTCAAACACAATTAAATCATATATCTTAAGAAATATGGGTACATATCTATAAATGGGAACAATTCAAAATAAGTATATATTATATTCGTATATATTATTTGGGGGTAAAACAAAAACAAAAAAAAAGACTCTTAAGGGAGGATAAGTAACATAAATTGTAAATGCTCCATAGGCCTACGGTTAAATTGGATCACGTTTTTTGTATGTTTTTGCTTCATGTCAATGGGGGTGGCCACAATATTTTGTTGCTTTTTTTCCGGGGAAAAAAGAAAAAATTGATGAAAATCAAAAACGTGCTTTGTATTAATATTTTTCGGTTTTCATATATATTTTACTTCCTAGTATACTTAAGTATTTTCAAGATGCTAAGCAAAAAATAAAAAAATAAATAAAAAAGAAACAAAACTATACAGTGTTGTTATGTATTGATGTATATTTCGTGGTTATTTTTTTAATGGAATTCATTGTTGTAGTATATTTATTATTTTCATTTGTTTTTAGGTAATTTTAATGATTCCCAGAATAAAATACAAAATTAAAAAAGAAAAATAAATAAGAAACAATTTATATAGTTTTAATAGTTTATTGTTTATTCAGCAAAAAAAAAAAAAATAAATAAAAAAAAACACTTCCAACAGCATTAATAATACGGTGCTACAGTGAAAAAAAACTTGGAATACAAGATAGTGATATTAATATGATATTTCAAGATCCAAAATTTAATTTAATTTAGATATATGGCATAAATAATGTTAAAATTTAAACTGATGCAGGTATTCCAATAAATGTATTAATACGATATTTTAAACTTTTAAATTTATTTTAAAATCAGGAAATCTAAAAAAACATCCACAAATATACCTAAATTTATTATACGAAGGAAAAATAATAATAATTAAAAAAGATCGCCAGTCCTTGTAAAAAGCATGCCATTTGTTTAACCAATATATCAGGTTATATAGTCAATGTACTTTTTATTTGAATTCGGATTTGATTTGAGAATCTTCGAAAAAAATGAAAATTATTCAGGTAATTAGCAAACATTTGGTGATATCTTAATAAAATTTTACAAAGTCAAAGGTATGTAATTTTTTTGAAGTAGTAAAGATCACTAGCAAATGGGGGTTGGGAGGGGGTGTGTCATGTGTGATCTTCTCAGTTTGGCATTACTTTGCAAAATGTGGCATGGACTATACATTTTTTTGTAATGTTTTCAAAAGGAATCTTAAAGCATATGCTTGTAAGGTTAACCCGGATGAGCTAGGGCAATGGTTCTTAAGTGGGGGTCCGCGACTCAGGAGGGGTTAAACAGTCAAACATTTTAATATGTTTTTAAAAATAATAATTTAGAGAAAAACTGTAAATGCCTTTTGGAATTTTAATCACGAAAGAATAATCTGTGAAATAAAATGAAAATGCTTAATGGAAAATATATACTAAAACATAAATATTAAGGAAATATTGGAGAAAATCATTAAATTTTCCTCCCCCAAAAGCCTGAGTTGGATCCGCTCCTGCATGGAACAAAAATAAAATTTGATTTATTTATTTATTTCGTGAATGTTTCACAATTCAAATATTCTTAGTTTAACTTAACTTATGTGAAAATATATACATTAATAATATGTTCGTAATTATTTTAACATCATATAACATTTTATCTTTTTTTTAATTTGTCGTGGATCGTGATTCAACTGCAATGTCAAAAAGGGGATCCCGAAGCAAAATATTGTGAGAACCCCGTAGCTAGGGGCAAAGTTCTCCCCACAATCCCTTTTTAAATTTTTGTTAATTTTGAAAAATTTTTCTGCAACATCTAATAGGAATTTTCTAACGGACTCCTCCTATAACGACACAGTGACGATTTCAATGGAAGACGTAAATAATACTTTTTGATTATTTTGGTACAAAAATGGAAGTTTTTATGATTTTTTAAATATAGAACATATTACCTACATTATGTCAAAATTTCAATAGGATATCTATGTTCATTTAAATTTTATATCAGTTCAGATTTTAACATCATTTTTCAAAAATTTGCTTCAAACCATAATTTTTCAGTTTTCGGTTAATGTTCAGAAGAAACTTGACAGATTGAAAATCCGTCCATTACATCCTCTGACGCCCTCGAATATATTTCAGTTCTGATCATGTAAAAGTTCACAAGTTATATAATCATTTTCAAGAAAACAAAAAAAAAGAGTCTCTGTGAAACTCTATCTAATAATTTACGAAATTCTTTTGGTGTATTTAAAATCTTCATATTAATATTTTTAAATTAATCACGTGTTTATCTTATCGTAAATATCTTAGAAATCTTTATTATATTTACAAATATTTTATTACAAAATTACTTTAATACTTTTTTTTATTTTTTCTCCCACAAAAATCTGTATATAAATTCTATACAGATTTCTGTAAATTATACTTTTTTAAGAAAAAAAATAAACTAGCGTAAATTTACTAATTTAAATAAAAAACAATAATAAAATACAACCTCATATACAAATAAATAAAAAATTTAAAAATCAACAAGACTGCAACCACTTCACGTCACTCGAGCAACTAAAAAAAAAAAAAAAAACGAATCTTTTTTTATATTTAACGATAAGAAATAAATTTCTACATAATTTTTATTGTTGTTCTTTGGTTTATATTGTTGCTTTCTTTTTTGTAATTTTAGATAAAATTATAAGAAAAAAAAACTTAAAAAAGGTCAAAAAAAAAAAAAAAATTATAATTTTAAAACAGAAATCAAAAGAAAAATACAAAGACAATAAAACACAAACAAAATAATACAACATCCATGCCGCAGCAGACATCAAAATAAAAAAATATACTCTTTTATACTCCTCTCCTTTGCCTCTTTAGAACAAACAAACTACTTCTCTTGGTTACACACCCCCACGTCAATAAAAATATAATAAGGAGGCTTAAAACCAAAAAAAAACACAGAGAACCCCAATAATAATCATAACATTCTGAGATGAGAGGTGACTATCGAAGAAGACAATAGAAAATTCTGCTACAGGTAACCTGGCAGAGCAGCCAGTATTTATATTTTTGCTGGCATCAAAGTTGGGTTTAGATCATTAGCGAATGTTTATAGGACATCTCTGTTAACAACTGAATGTAGGGTATTTCTCAGTGAGATAGCGAGACTTTTAAATGTTAAATTATTTTGAGTTTCTGGACTCTGTGAGAGAATAGTATCAGAAATCAATGGTCATTGCATCGTAGGGCTCTATGCGCATAAAATTGGTCTTTTTGATGATTTCCACTATCGAAGTTTAAGGGTGCCATACATGGTATAAGGTCACTATTTTTTTTTCTTCTTTTATCAATTAAAATATCAAAGTTGACATTGTTTAATTTTTTAAAGGTGCTTTCAAGTTAATTTGAATGTGTACATGCTCCAAGCGGTTCTCGAGGATAGAGGCTACGTAATAATTTTTTTAAAAAATTCAATTGGGACTAAATTTTCAATACATACATCCATACATGCATACATACATACATACATACATACATACATACATACATACATACATATACATATACATACATACATACACATATATACATACATACATACATACATACATACATACATACATATAAATGAAAAGAATTGACTTAATCAAACTTTTATTGCAATATGTTTGGGGTTTGGAGGTTTGGGGGGAGGTGCGTATTTTTTTATGTATCTGTGATCTAATTCTTATTAATTTTTATTCAAAAATTAGTGAAAATACAGATATAAAAATCACTTTAAAAAATTAAGAAATAAAAAAATTTTATTATAATTTTTATAAATTGTCTATGTGAATGAGTATTTTCACTTAATTTCATTTAAATTTTGTATACTTTTATTTTATATTTTTAAAAGATGGTTTCTTTAATAAACTTTTCCGTCCTTTTGTTAGCTTGATTAAGTAAATTTTACTAGCAACCTCGAGTTAAAAATTTAGAACAATTAGAATTATAGTATATATAAATAGTACTAAAATTTCCATTCAATCAAAACAACAAATGAAGTAGTACTACAGCAACTATGGTAATAATAAATATATAATAGAATTAAAGTACAGATACATAAAACACAAACACATCCCCCAACCTCCCAACCCCCGAACCCCAAACATATTGCAATAAAAGCTTAATTAAGTCAATTCTTTTCATTTCTATGAATGTATGTATGTATGTATGTATGTATGTATGTATGTATGTGGTGATGTAAATTAAAGTCAGATTAAATGTTGGCAGAGAAGAAGAAAAGGGAATTTTTTTAAATAAACCCAGCAAGAGGTTAAGCATTTACTCTCAAAACAATAAAAAAAAAACAAAATTAAATGAAAAGCTAAAATAAAAATTCCATTTAAACTTCTCTGCTTGATTTTTTTATAATATACTTCACCACAGGTATGGATATTTAAGAAACCCATTGATAACTGTTATATATACCTACATATATCTTATGATGAAAAATCCTTTCGAGAATTTCAATATTGAAATTTAGTAGAATTGGTTCATAAATGGTCTATAATAATGGAAATCAGACGAATAATAACTGATATATCAAAGAAAATGGATTTATGACTTTTCGAAGACTTTGTTTAAGCTACAGAAAAATTTTATTTTTTATTTTATTTTATTATATGCCGTTAAGGTGGTTAAGAGTATAAAAGTTTCGGAACAGCTGATTGTGGAGGTCTCACTTATTTATTTTATTTTTGGTTTGTAAAGAAAATCTGCCTAAAGACTGGAAAATAAATTAATTTATTGGAAAAATAACATTTGAAATGTGAGTGTGTGTGTGTGTGTGTATGTGTATGTGTGCGTGTCTTTTTACGTTTTATAAACAAATTTTATTGATTATTTTTTCTTTTTAAAGAATTTATTTACTTTCATTTATAATTTTTTGCACACTTTATACACGTGCTTTAAAATAGCTCCATTTGAGGGATGATTTTTTGTTATTGTAAATTAATTTATGGAAAATTTCTGTTACCTTGTTGTTTGTTATGCATAAAAGATTTGAGAGCTTGAAAGGTTTAAAAGTTATTTTTAAAACATCCATCATTATAACAAAAGAAAAAAAAAAAGAAAAACGCTTGAAAATAATATATTGTATATACAATAAACAGTGGTGTGTACAGGAAAACTATGGAAATAAATATGAAAATTATAGTAAAGAAGTTATTGTATTTTCTCTCATAATAATATCGAATAATGTTCAAAAATATATTTATTTTACTACAAAAACTACTGTTCTAACTATTGAATATCCCCTTTTAATTATTGCATATCAAAAATAGAAATTAAAACAAATACCCTTAAAGTCCCTTAGTTTTTTTTTTTTTCTTTTTTTTATTTGTATTTTCCCTACTGATAACAATTAATTTTCCATTTAGTTTGTGACGTCATTTGTTAAATACCTTTTGATTGTAAATATGTAAAAACTATTTATGGTTCTTAAAGCCCTTAAGGTTTTTAATTCATATTATGACAAAATACTCAAATCAAAACACATAAGTATGTACTTATGTATATGTATGAGTATATACATACATACATACATACATACATACATACATACATACATACATACATATATGTGTTAATAACCATTAACACCAACCCAACAACATTTTCATAGAATTGGCACTTTTTGTAATCAAATACACAAAAGTACTCTTATGTGGTTGATTGACTATTTTCGAGTGTTTCGTTCTTTTTTTTTTTTCTTTTCATGGGAGGGAATTTTTATATTTTATGATTTGGAAGGAAGAGTCATATAAATACAAATATTATTAGAAATAATTGATATTTTGTTTTATTTGTGGAAAAAAAAAAAGAAATAACTGAAACTATATTAATGGTTGTAGTAATAAAAGAAATAGAAAAAAAGTTATAAATCTCATAAAACTTATTCTTTATTTTTATTTTTTTATTAATATTTATAATTTTGTAATAAAAAAATAAAATTGTATAGGTAGTTATGTTTTATCCATTTGGATTTTGTTGAAACATATAAAATGTATTTTTTTTTAATTTTTGATTTTTTCTTTTAATTTTTGTTTGGTTAATTGATTTTATTCAAAAAATTTTTGTGTGTGTTGGATTATTGTTTTCGCAATTTGTTTTAAATTTTAAATAGAATTCTTTTTGTAATTTTTTTTTTCATTTGGCGGTTTATTTGATTTTAACCTTTTAATACGTTTTGGCGTCCATTTTTGTTGTGGAAATTTTTTAAGTTTTGTTTTTTTTTTTATTTTGAAGTATTATTTTCTAACTCAATTATTTTTGTTGAGATTTGTATTTAAGAATTGATTCATTGTAGAGCCTTTTACGTTTCAGAGGTTTTTAGTTTTTCGTTTTGGCGTTTTTTTTTTATTTATCGATGCTTATTCAGTCTTTTAAATTCTGTAAAATCTTTCACTTTTTATTCAAGTCTAATTAATTATTGTATCCGCTTAAAGATCAAGATCATCAATCTTTGAAATACACACATAAATGATATTTTAAAGATAGAATTATTTAGATTTCTTAATTAAGAAACATTTTAAAAACTGTAATTAATTAAAGAACACTAAAGTAGAAAGACTAAAATAAAAATATATATATTTAAAATTCAAAATGTGTTCATGTTTAAGTAAACAATTGGACGTATGATTAATATCCAATTAAAAGTTTATCATACGTCAATTGATAGTTTATTTGTTTGTTCTTTGCTTTTGTGTGTTCAATGATCTAACCTAAGCAAACCTATACATTGTTATACACATAAATGTATATACATACATATATATAATTAATTAATGTTTACAACAGAGATGGAAAATTGAAATTTTACTTTTAGTAATATGCTCATTTTGGTCAAACATTTTCTTTTTTTCATACAAAAAAGCAAAAATTTAATTTTTTATTTTACTTTTTAATTAGATTAGTTTGATATGATTTTTAGCTTTCAGTTTATAATAAAAATTTACAAACGAAATATAATTCTCTATTACTATTAAATTAATATAATTATTTTAAAATTCTAATTATTATTTATTATTTTGTAATTTTCATTTTGAATTACTTTTAAAAATTAGTTCAATTGTTTTTATATTTCATATGAAATTATTAACAATTACTATTTTGTTTTTGTTTTTGTTGTTTTGTTATTCCATATAAATTTTCTCATTATTTATTGCATTGTATGTACATACAGACATGTGTCATTCTTTACTAAACTATAATCTTATTATTTTTTCCTTTATTTCATTTTTCACATATCATTGTGGTTCTATTGAAAGAAAGAAAAAATAATAATTTTATAAATTTAATCATTTTGATAAATTTTCATAAAAAGGAAATTATTGTAGATATTTTTGAACAACTTTGCTCAAAGTTGATCACAAAAAGATATCCATATGTTGATATATTAAGAATTTGGATTAATATTTTCATTTGTGTTTATACCCTACACCACCAAAGGTGGTTGGAGTATTATGTGTTTGTGCAAATATTGT
>MINK01174096.1:8218-21957 GCA_001735545.1 Phormia regina | reverse complement strand
TATTTTCAATAAAGAAAACAAAATAAATTCTATATCACAGTTTATATAATTAAAATTATGAAACTGTTAAAAAGAAGACAAAATATCTTCTTATAGCTGTCGCCGCACCCACGATTAATATTTATTTATTTTTTTTTTTAATTTTATTTCAATATCAACAATATGTTGCACTTTATCTGGTTTCATTTAAAATTTTTTTGTTAAAAATGTTTTTGTTGTGTTAATTTATATTAATTGTTTGGTTGCTTGTTGTAACTGTTTTTTTTTTTTTTTTTGATGTTGAAAGTATTTCCCAATAGTTAATCGATTTATTTATTTTTTATTCATTGTTATTGTTCATTTCACTCTCGTTTACAAAAAAAAATATATATATATATTGCAATTGATACGCACCATGAAGTCCCAACCTTACTAATGACTGGTTACAAAGAATAACTCTGATTATTGACTGAACTCGATTTTTATTCTTTCATTCTTAAATATATGAAAATATAGTATTATTCTATTATTCTATTATTTTGTTTTTGTTTCTGTTATTGTTTATTTATTGTATTAATTGATTATGAAGGGTTTATTGCATTAATTTCTTAGTTATTTAAGATAAGAAACAATAACATTTCTATTCTTTATTCTATTTAGTATTTTGAAGTTTGAAATGTGTAATTTTGCGTTTTATATTGATAAGTGGAACAGGGCAGCTCTTAGAAAATGATGAGTATTTTCTTTTTATTTTTATTTATATGAGTGATAAAATAAATAATTATTTAATAGTCTATATTGTAATTAATTAAATTTAAAGATTAATTAATTTTGATATGGTCATATTATTACCCAATATCAGGAAACTTTGGGGGTTAAAGGCCTGTTATAGACTCTAAGAAACAAGTCGAACGTTATAAGATATTCCTTTTAACACTAGTCGGAATGGTGCTATTGAACATTATAAATAGATCTTTTCGCAAATTTTTACCTATTTATTATTGGAAACAAAAGAAAAAATCAAGTCACTCAAATCCTTAACAAAATATTTTCTTCGATTTGTTAAAAGTCACGTACGCAATAGGTTTTTTTTAATATAATATATTTTTTAAATTTTAATTTACGACAAAAGTTTGTTTTAACTAATTGATTCTTAAATCAAATATTTGTTTATATGGAAAATATTATTAAAAAAAATTAAATTGACATTGTTGTGATCTTCTCTTCAGTAAAGAAAGAATGAAAGGAAAGAAATTAATTTAACTAAAAGAATAGAAATGGAAAAGTGACCTTGAATTGAGATAACATTTCTTTTAAACAAATATTCGCCACTCCTTCTTAAAAGGGGTGTGTCACCAGCTTAGAAAAAAATATTTAAGTTTTTATTTTAATTAATGTCTATGTTAACTAGGACAAATTGAATAGTTTTTAATTAATTTATTTATTTAAATAATTAATTTGTAGAATGTTTACAAACCAAAAAATACTTAATAATAAAATTAAATATGTATTTGTTTTTATTAATATTGGTTTAAATTCTTATAAACTTTGATTGAACTTTTTTATTCGTTTTTACTTATTTTTTTCTTACCAAAGTAATATAAATTCTAATAAAAATTTTATAAAAGAACAGCCGCGACTTAGTTTGTCAAATATTTGACTTAAGCAGTAAATAAACTTTTTTATATGTTACATGGTATCTAAATTTCGAAAAATAATTTCAGTCACAGTTAGGAGATAGAGGGATCTTATAAAATAAAAAAATAACATCTATTTATTTTATGACAATAACCAGATTTTTCTTGGGATAACAATGGACGTGCATATCCAATAAAACCAATGTAACCAATTTTTTCTCACCATCACACCGTAACTAAAATTAAAGGTAGCAAAAATATATCCTAAAGCTCAGACTTTATGTTTAAAACTACTATATTCAAAGAGTTTTTATTTGTTGTAATTATTTTTCCCCCTTAAAAACTTTTTTCACATGGAAGTATCAAAAAGTTTATTTCAATATATATTCTACTTTTATTAAACTTATTTGATAACATGACACTTTAATCTATGTGCGATTTTTGCGATTTAAGGTGATTTAAAAAAGTGGAAAAAATTAAATATTATCATTGAGGTATAAATGAAAGGGTATAGAAAAGAAATGGACACGATTTATATTCGCTGAACCTTTTTTCTTATTTTACTTCTAGGAATGTTGAAGAGTAGTTTGAGAAATGAATAGAATGCATGATAAATATAAAAAAATTTCAGTTCCCTATGAGAGATTTTAAATTGAGATTTCTCAATATTTTCACCGGGAAATTGAGTAGATCACTCAAACGAAGCGTATTTAAATTACGAAATCGGAAAAGTATACAACTTCAAAATCAATATATTTATAACACGTTAACGAATTTTATTTATTTAATTTGCATATAGAAGATAAATATGCCGTCTATAAATATTATCTTTTAAAATTGCAGTTTTAAAATGAATTTTTTAAAATTTTCTACTCTCTTAAATTTTTTCTCCTTGTAATATAAAAATGATTATGTTTGCTAAAAATTGCAATAAACATTATTCGGAGACAAAATTATCCACTATTAAAAAAAACTTTTTAAAACATTTTTTGATTTTTTTTTTCCAAATATAATTTTTTTTTTTTTTTATTTAATTTTTATAATAATATTTCATCACAGGAACAATTTTGGAACATGTTCTAAACAACTTGATATCCTCTAACAGGATATCAAGTTGTACAACTTGAGATTCTTTTATAACATCCTCAGAACTAGTGGTATCACAACCAATTCTGACACTAATGGAGTAGAACATAATTGTGGTTCTAAATTCGTTTTTAGGAATGTTTTAGAGCACTAGTGCTTAAGAATTAATTCCGTATGACTACTACATCACAACTGAGAACAAATTACTCGTTCTCGAATGACTTCTTAGAACTGTTAAAAAAACGTGTATAAAAAATTTTCATAGATTCCAAACATTAAAAAAAAAGTATATAAAAAATGTAATTTAATTTAAAAGTGGTCTTTAGGAAATAGCCCGTTGAAATAAAAAACAGGTTCTGAAATCCTCCCCTTACGTTTCTATAGCACTAGTTCTGAATGCAACAATTTCTTTCATCAATGATTTTAAGAATTAGTTCTAGAACCATTCCATATAATGGGTAGCTAACACTTCTACAGAACAAGTTTTAGAGGTGCCAATTTCAAACTCAAATCATTGGTCGAAACTTTATAGCGAAAGCATACTGGATAATTAACTTTCCCAGTTAATTGACTAAAAATTTTGAGTAGTACTTTAAAACATTTTAAGTTATATAATTATAATTCAATTTCAGTACAATTCAATGTTTAAATATAGGAAAAAATTAGTGAAAAATATATGTGGGTTTCATTTTACGTAGTTTCTTAAAAATATATATAATTATGTTTATTTCTTCTTTTTTAAAATAAATAATTTCGTTAACTAACTTTTAATGAATTCAAAAAACTTAGATTTTATGTTGCTCTTTTTCGTTTTATCCTTTTTTTTGTTTTATTCACATTGTGTTTGACAGTTCAAAAGCAATCGAGAAAAAAATTATGCTTAGAATCTCGCATAATAGAAATAATCACGGTTAATCGACGCCAAAATAAAATTAAATGGACAGATTATCCGACAATGTTCCTTGTCGGATAATCCGCGTAGTCGGTTAATTGAATACCGATTAATCGAGACCTTACTGTATTTAAAAGTTTCCTTAAAAGTAGTATCAACTGTTTTATTAAATATTTAAAAATATCAATATCAAACATTTTAAAAATATCAATCAAATATCATTTTTTTTAAGAAACTTTGAAAAAAATACGTTGGAATTTCATGAAGCTTAGAATGTTGAAGAAGTCATGGGGCGCAAATCAATGAGAGTATAAAACACGCAAGATTTTAAACATAAAAATATTAAATATACTAGGTTATTATTATTATTAAGTGGTTATTATTAATAATTGAATTTAAATTGTGTTTTATTTAACAACTACATAAATCTAGGATTAAATATTCTTTAAAACTATATGTATATAATTGCTAAATTTTTTATTTTTTCACTGACAGATTTTATTACTATTTTTTTTTTTTAATTATCTGAAACTGCAACACTGCAACCACACGAAAATTATATTATTATCACTAAGAATTTAAATATTTTTTTTCACTTTTCATTATAATAAATTTTGATGAAATATTATTTTATTAAATACATTTTCATTTTTGTAATAATTAAATTTATTTAATTTGTATAGTAAATAATTAAGATTTAAAAAAAGTTTTGTTTTCTCATCACTTTTATTTTTTTCACTTTTAATTTAAAAAAATTATGATTTTTTTTTTTTGCAAACCGTGATTTGCCGTTTTGACGATTGCTTAAGTATTGAAGTGAATCGTTTGTTTGTTGTGATAGAATGATCGAATTGCCATTCCCTAAATTGTTTTCTGATTTTTGTTTCTATTACTTCATTTTATTATTAATAATAATTCTTTTTTTATTAAATTTTATATGTTTATTTGTTTTTGTTTTATTTATTTAACTACCGTTATTTGTTGACCATTTATTGTTTTATTTAAATTATTGAACTTTAAATGATTTGTTTTTATGGTGCGTTTAGTGACGACGATTATGTTTTCAATTTTGGTTCTCAAACGAATTGTTTTTGGGTTGATATCTAAACAAATTGGCGTTTAAATACTTTGAGCAAAGCACAGTAGCACAGTCATCATCATCATACTTGTAGCCCTGCCAGTGAAAAACAAATTGAAAAAAAAAATCGACATCAAATAGAAACAGAACCTAAACTTCCGATTGAAAGGCGCGCGCGTACTCTATTAGTTTTTACTGTTGAATGAATGAACGATCTTTATTGTTGTAAACAAAAACAATAAATGATAAATATATATATACATTTTTTTGTTAAAGAACTAAAACAAATTAGCAACCGCGTATTATTTAATTATTATTTTAGCTGAAATATACACACTTACTCTTTGTGATACTACTGTTGTTGCTGTTATTTGTTTTTGTTGTTGTTGCTGTGGTAGGAATGAGTAGCAGCAAAACTGACAGCAGAAGCAAACGACAGACAGACACTCATATAAATAATACTAATAATCAAACATCTATAAAATACTTTAAATGTTGGGGCTTTTCAAAGAAGAACAAAAACAAAAAACAGCTGTATTATCCCAGCAAACAAAATTAGGGAAAGCTTAACATTTTCCTTTGGTTAGTAAATGAAAGTAAATGAAATATTTTTAAATTTTATTTTCAAACATAATACTACAAACCCTGCCACAATTGTAGATATTTTTTTACTAACATGTTACTTTCTCCATTACCACGTATCTTATAGAGTTATCTAATTATAAGAAGTGTATGTATGCTAAAGTTTAATCGATTAGTATATCAATGTGTGGAACTAAAAGCGAGTTAAGGCTACCTGTAATAGCAGCAATAAAATATAATAAACAGCTAAAATACAGGATCAGGCATAATGGTGCATACGCGCAAATGATCTCCTAATTATGACACATCTAATGCTCTTACATGAGGAGAAGAGAATAATTATTTATTGATTTTTTATATTTTTAATATTTTTTTAAAGCAAATTGCATTGTCAAATTATGGATATTTTGAGAAAAATTTTTGGTACAAAAATAAGTCAAGAAATAGCTATACATTGCATACTTTACAAATAACTTATTATATAGACACCATTTATCAATTATTTAAAATAAAAAGATTTATGATTTAATCTTGTTTTGTGCAATATAGAGTACGTTCGAAAAAATAGTTGTTTCAGTTTTGTCCATATCCATTTAAAATTTGCGATATTTTGAGATAGCTTTTGTATGCTCTTAAATACACACGAGCTCGATATCTCACCACCGGTATTAACTCCGGACAGTTTGGAGAATTAACCATTATTGTGTTTTGGTACCACTTTAGACCTTTCTGACGGTAGTGACTTGATGCCAAATCGGGCCAAAAGTATGTGTACACATTGTCCTCTCTTATGAAGAGAAAAAAATGTTTTGCAGACGTCCTTTGGTGTATGTTTCGGTATAACAAGAACTTTTCTTTGACTTTGGGTCCAAACGTATTTTCAAGATATTCTCGAGCATTAGTAACATACAAATTTTGAACCAGAAGAAGCGAAGCAAATACATACGTTCAAAAAATATTTCAAATTATTTTTTAATAGAATTATTAACTAACTTTGTATTGGAATTTAACTATATTATTTATTAATATAATTAACTCTCTAATTGATTTAAAACAATTTTTTAAATAAGTTGACAGCTCTTAAAAAAATCGGTCATTATTATTTAAATTTATCAAAATTCAGTTCAACCTACCAAAGGAAAAATTCTTTCCAACACCGTATTTCCTCAATTTCTTATCAAACCTCATTGTTTGCTGGGTTTAAAAAAACATCAACTAATACCACCATAACACATGTATGCATGAATTAAAAGTGGCAAAAGGCGTGTGAGAGTATTTAAAAAAAAATAAATAAAACGAATAATTAAATGCACGAAATATTTGATATTGAGTTAGAAATAAAATGACACATGACGATTATAAAATCATAAGATGTAAAACGAGTCCTTTAGATGCTGTCATAATATGAGGGTATGCGAACAAAAAACTATTTTTTTATTATGGTATTTATAATTTATTTATGCAAATCTATTTAAATATAAACGGATTTACATTTTTTTAATAATAGTACGAATTTTATGTTAAATAAATTTCGACAACATTTTTTCTTGACAAAAAAAATTAGAATTTCTAAAATCAATTGTTTTTAACAAAAATTATACAAATATTTTATTTAAAGGATCTCTTAAAAAAAAAAAAAACAATTTATTTATTCTTAATACAATAGTTCAAAATAATATTTTATATAATATTAAAACCATTTTTTTTTTTTTGCTAAAAGGTAATATTCTGTGTCATTTATAATGAACGGTTGAAACCGTGTGAACTTATTACACGAGTCTTGAGACAAACTTACCAATAGGTGATTTTTATTATTATATAAGAATCAAATTGTTTTAACTGGAATACGTTTTAAAAAAATATTAAAACTTTATTTGATTCGTAATATGAAGAAATTGTACTTTGAATAAAATGAATTGATCCTTTATTTGAAATTCAATAATTATTTTCATAAAAAAATTCTATTATAACTAGAGAATGCATCCCGGGAAATACACAGTTTTTCATATCTCACTTTCCCGGTAATTTTTAAAGCACAATAATGGAACAAACTATTTTATTTTTAACAAAATTAAACTAAAAATCTACCTAGGAACTATAGGTATCATGAGAAATTTGTCTCATATTAAAAGTTAATATTATTAATATTAAAAGTTAAGAAAAAAAGTAGAAAGTGTTTCCGAAAAAATCCTTAATTATTCATATAATTTTAACCAAAAAAAAGAAAATCTTTTCTTTTTTTATTAGGGATATTAATAAACAAGAAATTGAAGCTCATTGGTCTAAAGTTCTTTTTTTATTAACTTTCCCTAAATTATGAATATGGTCATCATTTACAATATTTTAGTCAAAATATTTTCAATATTAACACAATTTAATACTGGACTTTTAATAAATTTAGATAGTATAATGATTTAAGAATTTTGCTTAAAATTTAATTTTATATCTCTATTTTCTATAGTAAATACAATATTGTTTTATAATATTATCTTTTCATATTAATCGGGTTTCATACTAATCGGTTTATTTGACAAATAATTATTTGAGGTTATAAGTTGATCAGTTAATAACCGTTTAATGGCAAATAATTCGATTAACCGAATTGATTTGGTAATACATATTAGAGATATAAATTCCACTAATTACAAAATTGAATGCATTGAAATAGTTATTTAGAAATTTTATGTGTATAACATATTATTTATCTTAATTTGTTTGATAAAATTGGACTTTCGACCTAATACTATAGAAATGTTCTTCAAATTCAACTTGTATAAATCTGACTTTTTTTTAATATAACTCTTCTAATTTTCTATCTCAGAATCATTTCTTGTTATAAATAATAGTGTCATGTTCACGACCTTATGAATCTTACAGAATCCAAAGGAATTAATAATATTGTCTCAAGTTTAAGAATTTCAAAAACTGTTACTGTAAAACATAACAGCCAAAGAAGTTAATAAGAACCTAAACTTGGGTTCCAGAATTAGTGCAAAGTCGAATTATTTTTAATGAATGAAGAGTATAATAATACTTTGGAAGTAATGAAAAGTATTTCCCTAAAAATTTCTTTTGAAATATAATGGATATTTTAGAAATGATGTTCAATAAAATTTGAATTTAAAATAAAAAAAAATATATATATAAATTCATAACAGTTACACGACCAAAATTAATCGGATAACCGAGTGGCGTTTAATCGACCCATAAAACTCTTTGACGATTATGTGTAGATTAACCAATCAGTCAAATTTTTTTTATCGCAACATTTACAAATGTGTGTCAAATCTACTAAAAACGATTCATATCCTATTTGGGTTTCAGTTATGCAACTAATCCCGGGAAGTCGTAATTTTTTCTCGCTTTCCCGGGATATCCAAAACTCCGGGAAATTGCGATCCCTAATTGTAACTCATGACCAGGAAAACCAAAATATGCAATAACATGTTTTTTCTGAACGTTGAATGAAGCCATTGATAATATATTTATACGTTTCATAATAAATAAATCATTTTGGCATAGATTTGTTTGTGCATATTTTTGCATTTAGCAATTTTTAGTATATATTTATAGCATATTTTGTTATTTTTGGGGCATATTTGACGCTGTTAGAGCATGTCTGACATTTTAAGAATAATTTGTTATCTCATGAACTGTTTCTCAAATTTAATTTTGTAAAAAATGAGAAAACAAAAAAATTAAAAAAATACATTATACAAATAACTTTAATGCATGTCTTGTAGCAACAAGATTGAAGATTATAATTGAAGATTATGTTGTAAAAACAATATTTTTTATCGAGCACTAATCGCGAAAATATCCTAAGTGCAAGAGGGATCAATATGATAATTTTGCATATTTTATGTTTTTTACTACATATTTAATGCGCATAAGTCCCATTTTTTAGAGCATATTGTGGTTTCCCTGCTCATGATACTCATTTTAAACTGTCACATTTCTTATAATGAATTTATATTTATTTTATGCGATATTACCTGGTTTATTATAAAGCGCTACGAATTATACAGCAATACAAATTAAAGACCACACACAATTTACAGAAATTTACAAATATTGCAGACATTGTCCTTAAAAATCTAACATGAGAAAAATAATAACAAATTAATCACACATTACAAAGCAATGGCTTATGGCTTATAATTCAATACATTATGATTTATTAAAATTTTTCGATATTACAATGAAAAGCTTTTAAACATTTCTTATCTTTTCTTTTACATAATCGCCTGTATTCAGGCGATAAGAAATTATTTTAATATTAAAATTATCCTATGAAGTTATCTTAATTAATAATCATACAATTATAATGTTGCTTATTTTCTCACAAATGTCTGAACACTTTTTACTTCACCCTCCTACAATTCTATCACAAAATTTGACAATATTAATATGGTAAAAAAAACTGTTAATAATTCAAAATACAAAATTATTAAAATCTACCTTTAAAATAAATATTGAAACAGTTCCAAGAAAATAAATAAACATTAATTTAAAAAAATCAAAATAAAACTTAAAAGTCTATAGAAACCAAAAAGTTCGCACTTATTTAACACCCTTCTTCTCAAATATTTAACAACCCCTCAGAATATACCATAAACACAAAAATGTTGAACTAAGTCGTTAATTTCCACATAAAACAAAAATATTTTATTATATATTTCGTTTGAAAGAATTTATTTTAAACAAAATATTTAAAGAAATTGACACTAGAGTAGAGTACTGCTAGCTAAATGCTAAACAACTACAACAATTCCAATCATAATACAAATATTAATAACAACAATAAAATAAGCATGAAATTGAGTCATTTAACAACAACTAAATACCAAACAATTTTTAAAACTAACAAACATATACACAAACTTGAACATTTTAATTGTTCTACAACGACCACGGGCAATATTGTTGATATTTTGCTCATATCTTCACACTCATACTAAATAAACACGTTAATAACATGAGAATTTGGTAGGTAAACAGGCAAAAAAAAAACAAAAAACAAATTCAAACATGCAACAAAATACAATAATGATCACTGTTTTTATTGATGATGTCTCCGTTTTCTTTTTAATTCCACTGTATTTATCATATGAATGTGTGTATGGGGAGGGTAGAAATGTAGTTGTTAATATGTAGTATATTGGAGAATGAGTGTTTTTAAAAAACCTCATATGTACAAAAATATATGAATGAGTTGGGTCAATTGTAGAACATTTAACATTAAGCATTTTTCAAAAGTGTTGTTAATATTCATTTTTTTATAATACATATAACTACTATATATGCATGATAAAACTTTATTTGTTGCTATTGTAACTATTATCAATTAATTTTATTTTTTGCTGTTATTAATTCGATCAGAAAATATAACCATTATAATGATGACGTTCGATAATTTGTTTTAAAATTATGATCGAATATCTATCGCGTTGTAAATGTATAATATAAAATGACGATTAAACTATGATGATGAAGTAGTGTAATGATTAATTTTTTGTTTTTAATAATTATTTATTTCTCTATGAAAAAAAGACGTTTTAAAAACACTTACATTCATGTAAGCAAATTAATTGGATCATTTGAAAAGTATTTAAACGATATGATTTGGTATTAAGCAAAATATGGTGGAAAATCTATTAAGTTGTTTATTTAAAACTCATTTTCTCAATATTACAACAAATTATCATTTAATACCAGAAACAATTTAGCATAATTTTTGTAGACAATTTAGCAGTTTACCAATTAATACAGAGCAGAAAAATAAAACTAAGACAAACGAGAGAAAAAGTTATAGTCGTTCAAGGCCGACCATATGATACCCTACACCATTGTGTACATTATTAGACACAATTAGACTTCGAGCCAAATGTGGACTGATATTCATATTAAGTGTAAAATAAAACATAAGAATACAGAATATTGCATCGATGCTATCATTTATAAATTTATTCATATGGGGGATTCCCTACAAACATCAGCACAAACGCATAATACCCTCCCCACCTATGGTGGTGTAGGGTATAAACAGGAAACTAGTTCTCAGAGATTATGAAATTTTATTTCTGAGAAGGAAAGAACTACTTGCTAACAGAAAACGTTTGAGATATAGGAATATAATGGTCATACCATCGATAATGAATTGGAAGTTTAACAATAAGATAAACACTGATGGTTAATAAACTACTGGCAGTAAAGTAAATTGCGAGAAATTATGTATAAACTGCAGTGCACAGAGGGGCCGAATCGAAATTTTTTGGAAATATATCTAAAACTTTTGATCGGCTGGTTGGGTTTTCAAGAAATTTAGAATAGGCGTAACAGAGGAGTGTACAATGTAAGGTTTGGAATGGGGCGGAGCTAAGTGGGCTCAAAATTAGGTACCTCTGACATAAAAAATTTTTAATCGCTTGCCAAATTCTTATTTCTATGCCGATTTCAAATATTTTTATATGTTGTTGTATTAGATAAAAAAGAGTGTAGATACTTTTTCGTCTAAATAAACACAAAAATTATTATTATTATTTTTTTTTTTTGCAATTTTAAAATTCAAAAACGTTTATTTTTGGACTCGGTAACTAATAAAATCGGTCGGAAAGTGGACCAAGAATATGTAAAATAATGGTGCTTAAGAATTCAAACGCAAATAACTCGAAAACTATAAGAGATAAATAAGACATGTAAGCATGTTTTTTATGGGTCTTATCAGGGCCTACAATAGAGTATTTATTTTACTCGACTTTTTCATTGTTTGAATAATCAAATAACTCGAAAATATAGTTTTAGTCGATAGTCGAGTAAAGCTTTTAAGTCACTCGACTTATTCGATTAATGATATGCATTTAAAGATGATTATCAATACTTTTGATACAAATTAAAATTAAAGATGATTTTTTAAACATCCTAAAAACTAATTGAGAAAGGAAATATTTAAAATATTTTTTACTCGAATTATTCGTTTAATTGGCATAATTTGCTCGAATAAATTGTTAGTCGAAATTCTTGATTTTAATTTAATCGAACAATTATTTGATTTTGATTTGTCGATTAATGTAACAAACAATATTCAATATTATATTCCTAGCCTACAGCAGTATACATATAAAAATATTTATATGTAAAAAAAATAAAATTTACAGATTTATTTTCAAAAAATTTCGATTCTGCACTACTGTACAGTCCATACACTGCACAGTAGTGCAGAATCGTAATTTTAACAGTAAAGTAAACGAACATGCTAAAGAAGTATATCAAATTTGGGAAATGTTCAATCATATACATACATGTTAAATATTTATATATTGGATATATGCATTTTTATTATTATTGTCCATCTAAAATTATGATGTTTATCATCTTTTACGCTATTTGTGGAATCTGAAATAATATTTGATACCTTATTCAGAAGGGAAACGTATTCCAGTTAAAGTATTACGAAAGAGGTTTCTTCAAATACGATAATCTCAGCTTAAATTTCAATAGAATGACTCATACTTAATAATAATTAACAATACTTTGTTCGGATTCCAATATAAAACGAAGAAAATATGTCTTTTATGTTTTTAAATCTCAAAAATCTATTAAAAATAGAATTTCGTGTTCGATGGTGTCAAAATATAGAGATTTTAAGTGAAATTAAATAAAGGTTGTTTTGACAATGCTCCCAAAAAAAATCGTTTAAATTTGTTGTAAAATTAATGCACTATTTATTTAGTTCCTTTTTTAAGGTACATACAGTACCGTGCAGAACATAAACAACAAACAAATATGAATTAGCTTAAAAAAAATAAAATTTATATTATAAAATTACCATCATATTTGAGTTTTAACAACAATTTTTTGTTTTAAAAATGAGGTTTTTTAAGGTTTAAATGAAAGTTTAAAGGTTATATTTTACTAAGAAATATTTAATATTTGAAAAGAAATATTCTGAAAGAAACCAATGAAGCAAGATTTTATTTTGACATAGAGGAACAGTCTATAATTTATTTTATTCCTTAACAATTTCGTAAAATTATTTTTATTGTACATTAAATATAGTTCAAAAATTAACATTTGTTGGTTTACTCTTAATTGCGATGCATATTTTAATCCTAAATAAATTAAGATATTTATATTATTTCGACACTCATCCCATGCCGTTGAGAATTTTCTGTTACATACCTTGTTTTCTCTCCACGTTGTTTTTTTGATGTATTTACCTTTTTTATTTTCGTATTTTGATAAAATTGAAATTACTTTTGTAGTTAACACCGTTTTAAGGAACATTTTAACAATAATTTAAACGAAAATTTTATACAAGAATTAAAATTATTTAAGAAATTTGACAATTTTATGTATANTGTCATATTCAAAAGCTGACTTTTATGAAAACATCTAAACAGGTTGTATCATAAATATTTATTTTCGTAGTTTTTATTTAGTTTTTAATAAAAACTAGATGAAAATGGTTTTTGATTTCTATGGA
>MINK01174095.1:12511-25425 GCA_001735545.1 Phormia regina | reverse complement strand
AACTTACAATAATTGTTTGTTCATCTATTGTTATTTTTCTTATACTTGTAATTGAGTATTTTACTCAATATTAAATAGGAAATAAATTATTCCATGAACTTTGTTTTATATATAAAAATTTTACTAACATATAGATAATTTTTAATAGAAAATCAAATGTTTCTAATAAATATTTATTATAAAAAATCATTTAAAATATTATGTAAAAATAAACAAAAATTCATCAAAAATTATTAAAAATAACATATACTGGGAGCGACACATTTTATAAAATAAAATTTTATACTTAAAAACACTTTGTGTTAAGGTGAAATTAAAATTCTTTAGCACGTTTTTTTAAGGAGCGAATTACTAACACAAAGTACAGAAAATGAGAGTTTGAGGAAAAAAATTTAAATTAAGAGAGAAACAAATTAAAGAAACAAATAATATTAAAAATTTACAAACTCAACTGAACTGAACCGAACATAAATATATGCAGGTATATAAAAAAAAGAGACGATATAAAGAATAAGAATTTTTAAGCCGAAGTAATAAAATAAAAATGAACATAAGAGGTTGAAAAGATTTTTTTTGTTGAAAAGTTAAATTGAAATAAAAATATATATATTTGAAAAATTGCCAATTTAGTAAAAAAAATAAATATTAAAAACAAATAAGGAAAAAGTATAACATTATTTATAGAGAAAAAAGTGGATAGGCATTCAATTTTAATTAAAAAAGTACTGAAATTTAACAAAATAATAGTAATAATAATAATAATAATAATAATAATGATAATAATAATAATAATAACAAAAATAATAATAACAAAAATAATAAATTTCTAAAATAATTTGGTAAAAGTATGATAAAATATAGCAAATTATTTTTTATGTTTTTAAAGAAAAAATGAAATATATTTTAAAATGAAAAAAAAAAATAATAATAATAAAAATAAATTATGTTAAGCAACTGTATGTGTCCTAAGTCTTTTGTTTTTCCTTGCATTGAATAAAGAATATCTGCTTGTATCTTAAGTCTTTTGTTTTTCCTTCATGCATCTAAAGAAAATTTTCCAACAATTTCTTTGTTTTCAATTTAAACAGGAAGTTTTTATTCATACCTTAACTCGTATTCATAAATTCCTGACAAATTACCAGAAATTATTTTAAATTATTTCACTGTTTTTTATTATTTTTATTTGCTTCATAAAGAAAAATTTTAACAATTTTTTGTTTAAATGTGATTGATTTAATCACTTCAAACTTTAAAAGCTTTTATATCTTTTGTTATTTTTATAAAATCATGACAATTTTTTTTTAACATTTTTGTCACTTTTGTCTTTTTGTTTTAAAATTTTTTGCCTAAAGCGCAAAAAAGCACGTGTCCGGTTTACAAAAAACAAAGAAGTTATAACAATTTATTTGTTTTAAATTAGTTTTATTGATTAATCGTGAAATGTATCATCTGCGTGTATTAAGAGGTGATTGATTGGTTTAAAAGTTTTTGATAAAGAAATTAAAATGTTAAATTGAATCACCGTTATTATGTTTAAACAAGATGTTGGGTGCACGAAACAAGCTGAATCCTGTTAAAGGTTTATTGAACTTTGCTGTTAAAATTGTTGCTTAAGGAATTCTTAATTCAATAGAAAACTTAATATTTTCAAACATGTTCGAAATTTAAGTTTAAATTAATTATAACATACATACAAAATACAGAATATAATATTGAAATTTATTTAGATTTTTCGAAATTTAAAAAATTATAAAAAAACATTGAAATTTTTTAAATTAAAAAAAAAAAAAACATTAAAATTTTTTAAAACTTTCAAAAACATTTAACTTCTATAATTTTTAATCATGTTCGAAAATTTTAAAATTATTTCGAAAATTATTCGTCATTAATATAATTGTAATGAAATGTTGTTTTATTAATGTATTTTAATTATTTACCCAAAAAAAAAAAAAAAAATTGAAAAATTGATTTCGATATTTTAAATATTACAATTTAGTAAAATTTTTGAAAATTTATAAAAAATAAATATTTTTTTTATATAATTTTATTTTATAATTATAATAAATGCAAAAGAAATCGAATTTGATTTCGAATTTTCGAACTTTTAAATTTGGAATCATAATCATTTAATAATAAAATATGAATTTTTGAGGTTTTTCAGTCATGTGCGAAAAATTTTAAATTAATTTCGAATTTATTTAAAAATTATACTAAATGCAAAAAAAATATTTATGTATTTATTTATATAATTTTTAATCAATTAAAAGAACTCGAAAACGAACTCGAAAAATTTCGAACTTTTTTATTATATTTTATTTATTTTCAAACTTAGTTTTAAGTTTACAAAAAGTGTGAAATTGTAAATGAAAAAAATATTAATTTTTTGTTATATTTACTTATGTTCGTCTTTTTAACATTTTAATTTGTCACAAAAAATAATATAAATAAAATAAATGATTGATTTTTATGGTGTTATTGTCGTATTCGAAAATTCAAAAATTATAAAACTTTAATTAATTTAGTAATTTAAAAATTTTAATAATTAATTTTAAAATTTTTATAAAATTTTATTAAATTAAAAAAAAAAATATATAAAATTTTAAAAAATTATTTATACATTTTCATAAACTTTGGTAAATATAGTCTTTTAACTTTTACTTATATTCGAATATTTTCGAAATTAATTTGGAACTGACCAACTTTAAAAAAACTTTTTCAATATCGAAAAATTAATGATCAAAATAACAGAAATTGAATAAATTATTGCTTTTATTGCATACAACTATTTTCGAAAATTCGAACTAAATTAAAAATTTACGAAAAAAAATATAAAATTTGTTTTTTAATTTATAACAAATGCAGTTCAAATTTAATTTTTTTCTCATATTCCAAAATTTTCGAAATTAAATTTAAATTTAGAAAAACTCATTTAATTTTCAAAATTTATCATCATAACTTTTCGAAATATGTTGTTAAATATTCTAATATTTTCAAAATTAATTTGGAATCGGCAAACTTTAGCAAAACTTTTTCAATATCGAAAATTAGTCATCAAAATAATACAAATGGAATAAAATATTATTTTTATTGTGTAATATTTATATTCGAAAACTCGAATTCGATTTTAAATTAACAAAAAATTACCCCAAAAAAATATATATTTTTAAAATTATAAGAATAAATTTTGTTAAGCATTAATTTTTATGATTTTAAATCATATTCAAAAATTTTCGAATATAATTTTAAACTATTAAACCTTTTAAAATTTGATAATTTATTTTGAATTTTGAAATGAATTTCAATAATCGAAATTAATTTAAAATTTACAAAAAAGTGTTAAAACTTTTCAAATTTACTTTAAAATTATAATAAATACTGCTAAACCATTATAATTTTTATCTATTTTCGAAAATTTTTGAAACTCATAAAAAATTTAGATTTAAAGAAATAAGTTCAAAATAATATAAATATAATCAAATATTTATTTTTCAATGCATACTATTTATGTTATATTTAATAAATTTTTTAATGTATATTCGAAAAATTTGAAACTGATATTTCATGATTCAAAAAGTTGAAACTGATCTAAAATTTTACAAAAAAGTAAAATTTTTTTAAATTTTTCTGAAAAGAATATCATTATACATACAATTTTTTCGTTCTTCTAATGTTCGAATTTAATACCGAAAATGCAAACTTGAATAAATTTATGATTTAAAAATAACTTTTAATAACAATAGCTAATAATTTAGATATTTAAAACCAAAAAATGCCACAGTGAAACAAAATAAAAGGCTTCGGAAAAACCTTAAGTTGATTTTAAATTAATAGAGAAATATAGCATTTGTGTCCTCTCTTTGATCATCATAACTGAGCTCTCTTTATTACTCTTTTTTCCCTCTCTCACTCTTCTTTAACATTACATTAACCTTATTTATTTGAAAAACAAAAGTAAAACTTTTTTTATTTATTAAATAAAAATAAATGTTACTTCCTAATTTGTCATCCATTATACATTATAATAATAAAAAAAACAACAACAATAGCACAATTTCATTAATATTCATAAAATGTCCACAACATTCCTTATAAAATTGTGAACTAAAGAATTATTCATAATAATAATTAAAAGCAAAATAATGAATTTTATGTAAAAACATAAAAATGAAATCACAAAATACAAGCAAAAAAAAAACGTAAATGATCTATAAATAATAATTTAATAAAATTATATTTTCCTCTCTTTATAGCAAATTTAAAAATAATATTATTAAAGACTTGATAATTATCACGAGAAAGAGTTAAACTCTAAAAGTCTCTTAAACATGAGAGAATTTAGAGGTTTAATAGCGGGTTTACTGCTAGTGAGTATTGTTTTTTTTTGTATTAATAAATAACGGTAAAGTGATTCATTTATTTTCTTCCTCTCTCCCTTTGCTTCTCTTTTTAGTTATGCTTCTCTTTTGGTTTTACTAATGCTCACATACGTTTAGATGCTCCCGAAGTTCATCATGCACCCAAATCTAAACCTTCTTTTGTACGTTCAGCTATAGAAAGCGTTCCTGAAGATGAATCTTTAGAACCTTTAAGTCGTTTAAGTATGGCTCCTTCATTTGGTGATGTTTTTCTTCCCCTACGTAGTGCTGTAGAAAGTGTACCCACTATTAATGCACGTTCTATAGCAGAATTAAAAGATTCTTCCGCTAAGAAACATTTTCTAAGGGATGCTGTTGAATCATTTCCCATAGATGAAGATGATGAGTATATAGAAGAGGAAGAATATTCTGCCAGTATAAGGGATTCTTTAGTAGAGGAGGCAATGCCGGAGAAATTAGTATTAGCTGAACCAGAACCGGAACCTGATTTTGAAGTAGAAACTTTTCCAGAAGCTGATGCTTGGTCAGTTTCAGATAAATATGCTGCTTATATTATACCCAATAAAAATAATGATGAAGTCGAATCTTTATTGCCAGAACCCTATCGTTCTGATTCTCCCTTTCAACAATTGGTCAAAGCTTCAGAGGTTAAGGATCCTGATAGTATAGAAGATGTGGCTAAAGTTAGGGATCAACTTTCCGGCTATGGAGCTTTATCTTATGTAAGAACCCAGCAGCAGTATGAAGATGATATTGAGGATGAAGATGACATTGATACTACTAGACCTTATGGAGCTTTGGCTCAAATTAAAGATAGCAAACCTCCACGTAAAAATTTTAATCCTTCACCGGAAGTTTTATGTTATGTTACCAATTGGGCTTTTTATCGCAAAGCTGATGGTCAATTTGTGCCGGAATATTTGAAAAATAAAAGATTGTGTACAAAATTAATATATTCCTTCGCCTCTTTGGATCCTGATCATTTGAATATTAAAGAATTTGATCCTTGGGTGGATATAGATAATCAATATTACAAACGTATGGTGGAGACTGGTATTCCAGTTTTAATAGCCATGGGTGGTTGGACTGATTCATTTGGAGACAAATATTCTCGTTTGGCAGCAGATGATATTAAACGCAAAGTTTTTGCCTCCAATTTAGTGGGTTTCCTACAACGTCATGGTTTTGCGGGCTTACATTTGGATTGGAATTATCCCAAGTGTTGGCAAAGTGATTGCTCCAAAGGTCCTGCAAGTGATAAACCAAATTTGACAAAATTATTAAGAGAGATAAGAAGTGAATTTGAGAGAGTGGACAAGAAACTGAAATTGGGTGTGGCCATTTCTGGCTACAAGGAAATCATTAATGAGGCCTATGAATTCCCTGAACTATCGAAAATTGTAGATTATTTGACTGTAATGTCTTATGATTATCATGGGGCCTGGGAAGGACAAACTGGCCATGTTAGTCCTTTATATGGTCGTAAGGGTGATAAATATCCTCAATATAACACTGACTATACCATGCAATTACTTTTGAAATTGGGAGCCAAAAAGGAACGTATTATAATGGGCATACCGTTCTATGGTCAAACTTTTACTTTGGAACGTGATAGCAATCAATTGGTAGGTGAGGGTATGACTAGTACTGGTCCTGGTGAAGCTGGTGAATTTACCAAACAACCTGGGATGTTGGCTTACTATGAAATATGTCAACGTATACGTAAACAAAAATGGTTAGTAGGACGCGATTCGGAACGCAAATCAGGTCCATATGCCATGTTCCGTAATCAATGGGTGGGTTATGAAGATCCTGCCTCGGTGGAAGCTAAAGCCAGATATGCAGTTAATGCTGGTTTTGGTGGTGTATCAGCTTGGACAGTAGATTTAGATGATTTCCAAAATCGTTGCTGTAGCGAATCATTCCCTCTACTAAAGGCCATCAATAGAGCTTTAGGGCGTGAAAATAGTGAGCCACCCACAAGGGTTAATTGTGCCAAACCTCCTGTACCCGTAACACCCATACCTCCGGTAATGACCACAATAAGCAGTGATGGTTCTTCAGGTGGAGGGGGAGGAGCTCATGAACATACCACAGCAAATCCTGCCTGGCAATCTCCCTCGACAACTTCTACAACACCCAAAACCTCTACAATATGGTGGTCTCCTCCTTCTACAACTACCACCACTTCAACAACTACTACAGCCCGACCTACTACCGCTGCTCCCATCACCAGTAAACGTCCTATGGTTACTCAAAAACCCACACAAATAACACAAAAGCCCACCACGATTCCAGCACCTGCTGTAGTAAGACCTGTTATCCAGGCTTCGAATTGTGTACCAGGAGAATTTTATCCCGATCCTTATAATTGCAATGCCTACTACCAATGTATAGTAGCTGGGGAAGTGCGCCAACAATTCTGTCCAGGAGGTTTACATTGGAATAATCAGGATAAAAATTGTGATTGGCCTGCTTCGGCTAAATGTACAGTTAAAAAGAAACCTACAACTCCCACTAAAGCTCCTCCCCGAAGAACTACCGTCAAAACTACTACTTCTACTACAAGAAGAACTACTCAGGCTCCACCTAAACGTACTACCACTGTCTCATATTGGTCTACTACCAGACCATCTAAACCCATAGCCACTACTCGTAAACCTACATCAAACAAACCTCAACGTCCTGTCATGAGTGCCAAATGTAATGAGGGAGAATATTATACACATCGCAATTGCGGCCAATACTATATTTGTATTAATGGTGTCTTAGTACCCAATTCCTGTGGTGGCAATTTGCATTGGGATGGTGTAAAGAAAATCTGTGATTGGCCAGAAAATGTTAAGTGTGTAACCACCAAGAAATACCTACGTATAGTTCAAACTAAAGCCAATCCCGAAGATCCTTGTAATGGCGAGGAGAGAGTACCTTACCCAGGAGATTGTTCGAAATATTTATTCTGTTTATGGAATCGCTTGCAAGCAGCTGATTGTGGTCCTGGCTTACATTTCAATGCTGCTACGGGACAATGTGATTGGCCTAATGCAGCTAAATGTGATAGCAGCTCAAATACCGGAGGAGATTCTAATGATATTAATCCACCCAAACCTAAACCAGCACCTACCACTGCCCGACCTACTACTACTACTTCTATGAGACCTACATATCCCACGGACAAACCCACCCTAAAGCCTTTGGATGGTTATTATAAGGTAGTTTGTTATTTCACCAATTGGGCCTGGTACCGTAAAGGTTTGGGACGTTATACCCCCGATGACATTAACACCGATCTATGCACTCATATAGTCTATGGTTTTGCCGTTTTGGATTATTCGGAATTAATTTTAAGAACCCATGATTCTTGGGCTGATATTGATAATAATTTCTATACTCGCGTCAGTGGTTTGAAATCCAAGGGCGTTAAGGTTAGTTTGGCTTTGGGTGGTTGGAATGATTCTCAAGGAGATAAATACAGTCGCTTAGTTCGTAATCCCCAGGCTAGAGCTCGTTTTGTTAAACATGCTTTAGAATTTTTGGAGAAATATGGTTTTGAGGGTTTGGATTTGGATTGGGAATATCCTGTGTGTTGGCAAACCGATTGTAATAAGGGTGTGCCTGACGAAAAGGAAGGATTCACTGCTTTGGTGAAAGAACTGTCAGATGCTTTTGTTCCACGGGGATTATTGCTGTCCACAGCTGTTTCGCCCAGCAAGAAAATAATAGATGCTGGTTATGATGTACCTCAGTTGGCTAAATATTTCGATTGGATTGCTGTTATGACTTATGATTTTCATGGCCAATGGGATAAAAAAACCGGACATGTTGCTCCTTTGTATTATCATCCCGATGATGATTATGATTATTTCAATGCGGTGAGTTTATAAACAGATTTTGGAAAGGGAATAGTATTAAATTTATTTTAAATTTTTGCAGAACTTCTCCTTGAACTATTGGATTGAAAAGGGTGCTCCTTCACGCAAAATTGTAATGGGTATGCCTTTGTATGGCCAATCATTTACCTTGGAAAATACACGCAATAATGGTTTGAATGCCAAGGCTCCAGGACCCGGTAAAGCAGGAGAATTTACTAGAGCTGCCGGTTTCTTGGCCTATTATGAGGTAAGATGGGAAACAAGAGACAAATTGTCCAGATTTTCTAAGAGTTTCTTAATTTTAGATCTGTGACCGTGTTAAACATCAAGGTTGGGAAGTTGTACAAGACGAACAGGGTCGTATGGGTCCATTTGCACGCAAAGGCAATCAGTGGGTGTCTTATGATGACAAAGCCATGATACGTAAAAAGTCTCAATTGGTGAGAGCTTTAGATTTGGGTGGTGGCATGGTTTGGGCTTTGGATTTAGATGATTTCCGTAATAGATGTGGTGAAGGAGTACATCCTTTGTTGACACAAATACATGATGTTTTAAAAGATCCCCCTACAGGATATGAACCAACACGTAAGTTTTATTTTCTCTACCAAAAGAAATAGGTAAAACATTTATACACTATACACCATAATAAGTGGGCCGTTTGTACTGATTTTTTATAACATCCAAATATATTGGTCTAAGACTCGCTTTAATTTATACTAATTGGCCTGATTTTCTGAGTGTATGTCCGTTCACGTAAACCTTGCAATCAAATTTCAGATCCCAATTATAAATACTAATTAATGAAATTTGGTATACAGATTTCTTAAGGTGCAAGTGTAAAGCCTATTGAAATTTATTATGATCAATCTATTATTTAAACTAATGTTCTATTGGAAAATTTTAATATAAATTGGTTCAAAAAATAAACAAAAAAAAAAAAAAGTTTTATATTTCCAAATTTTACGAGGTTTGGTCTATACCATATTTTCCTTATAAGACTCCAAAGTCCATACAATCATATAAATGTTAGAGTCTACTTAAATTCTGAATTCCTATATATTATTTTATACTTAATACAAGTATCAGTCCACTATTGGTCTCAGTTATATATAACGAAAGACCTTTGCCAGAATTTTGATAAACATACGCAATGGTGTAGGGTACAGCAATATTTATCTTAATGGTTTTATTATAAATTTATTTATTTGTAATTAATTTATAGCTGGTCTAATGCCACCCTCTGAACCTGAATCTGTGGAAGAAGTTGTCAACTCTCAAGAAATTGTTTATCCCATGGAAATTGAAACTGGCCAAGGCGTAAGCTCTTCTGAAGTAACTCCTATTGCCACCGAAAATGTTGTTGATCCCAATGATGATGTCGAGGAAACTGATGTTGAAGTAATTACTTCAGAAATGGAAACTGAAGAAGCTCCAGTTAATGCAGGAGACTTTAAGGTCGTTTGCTATTTCACGAATTGGGCTTGGTATCGTCAGGGTGGTGGTAAATTCTTACCCGAAGATATAGATGCTGATCTTTGCTCTCACATAGTTTATGGCTTTGCTGTACTTAATCGTCAAACCCTGACCATACAACCCCATGATTCTTGGGCCGATTTGGATAATAAATTCTATGAGCGTGTAGCTGCCTATCGTAAAAAGGGCACTAAGGTTACAGTGGCCATAGGAGGTTGGAATGATTCGGCTGGTGATAAATATTCACGTTTGGTGAGAAGCGCTGCTGCACGGGCTCGTTTTATACGCCATGTTATGGAATTTATGGAGAAATATGGTTTTGATGGTTTGGACCTGGATTGGGAATATCCAGTATGTTGGCAGGTGGATTGCAAAAAGGGGACCGCAGATGAAAAAGAAGGTTTTACAGCTTTGGTAAAAGAACTTTCGGAAGCTTTTAAACCTAAAGGACTTTTGCTTTCTGCGGCTGTGTCACCCAATCAAAAGGTTATAGATGCTGGCTACGACGTGCCTCAGCTAACGAAATATTTTGATTGGATAGCTGTTATGGCTTATGATTATCATGGCCAATGGGATAAGAAAACTGGTCATGTGGCTCCTATGTATGATCATCCAGAGGGCACCGAAGGTTTCAATGCCAATTTCTCTATCAATTACTGGTTGCAAAAGGGAGCCGAACGCAGCAAATTGATTATGGGTATGCCTATGTATGGTCAATCGTTCTCTTTGGCTGAGGCTAAAAATCATGATCTTAATGCACCAACTTATGGTGGGGGAGAAGCTGGAGAAGCCACCCGTGCCAGAGGTTTCCTCTCATACTATGAAATATGTTCATATATTCGGAATAAGGGATGGCATGTTGTAAGAGATGCTCGTGGTAGAATGGGTCCTTATGCCTATCATCGGGACCAATGGGTTTCTTTTGATGATGCCCCCATGATACGTCATAAATCGGAATATGTTAAGGCCATGGGTTTGGGTGGTGCTATGATATGGGCTTTAGATTTGGATGATTTCAAAAATGATTGTAATTGTGAATCATATCCTTTATTGAAGACTATTAATCGTGTTTTAAGAAATTATCCAGGACCTCATCCCAAATGTATTTTAGAGGACAAAGAAAGATTAATGAGTAAGTAAAAATTAAAAAAAAAAAAAACTTAAATGCAATGGATTGATTACATGTATTTTAAATTTTAGTTGCTGGTTCGGGTTCTAAACCTTTGGCACAACCCAAACCTAAACCTACCGCGGTTACACAAGCAAAACCGCCACACATGCAAGCCAAGCCCACAAAACCCACCGAAGCTCCCATAAAAATGGAATGTTTGGGCCGAAACTATGCGCCACATGAAAAGGATTGCAATAAATATTATATATGTCAATATGGAGAACTAGTAGAACAAAAGTAAGTTAAATTTATAAAGAATCCAAAACACATTCCCATTAAATTTATTTTTTATATCCAACAGATGTCCTTCCGGTCTTTACTGGAATGAAAACTATTGTGATTGGCCTACAGCTGTCAAATGTATGGTAAGAGATGATCAAACCACTAAACGTCCAGTAGCTGCAAAACCAAAACCTACTAAACCCATGACAGCCACTACAAAAGCTCCTGCCAAAACTACCAAGAAACCAGTAGCACCTCCCAATAAAAAACCTACAGCTCGTCCTAAACCTACTACTCCAGCACCTCCTCTAAGCTCGAATGAACAATATAAAGTGGTATGTTATTTCACCAATTGGGCATGGTATCGTCCAGGTCAGGGAAAATATGTACCCGAAGATATTGATGAAAATCTTTGTACCCACATAGTTTATGGCTTTGCCGTCCTCAACAGTAACTCCCTGACCATAAAGACTCATGATTCCTGGGCTGATATAGATAATCGTTTCTATGAAAGAGTAGTTGCCTATAAAAACAAGGGTATACGTGTTACCGTGGCCATCGGTGGCTGGAATGATTCCTTGGGTAGTAAATATGCTCGTTTAGTTTTAGATCCTCAAGCTCGTCGTCGTTTTATAGAAAGTGTTTTAGCTTTCTGTGAGAAATATGGTTTCGAGGGCTTAGATTTAGATTGGGAATATCCTGTATGCTGGCAGGTGGATTGTTCTAAGGGTTCTTCAGCTGAAAAGGCTGGTTTTGCTGCGCTCGTAAGAGAACTTTCAGCTGAATTTAAACCCAAAGGATTATTGCTTTCCGCAGCAGTGTCACCCAGTAAAAAGGTTATAGATGCCGGTTATGATGTGCCTACATTGGCTCGCTACTTTGATTGGATAGCCGTAATGACTTATGATTTCCATGGTCATTGGGATAAACAAACGGGTCATGTGGCTCCCTTGTACTATGTAGAAGGTGATGAAAATCCTTATTTCAATGGTAATTTCAGCATAAACTATTGGATTGAAAAGGGTACACCACCCGAGAAATTAGTAATGGGTATGCCTCTATATGGCCAATCATTCTCCTTAGCGGATACTAATTCTCGCAGTTTAAATGACAAAACTGTGGGACCTGGTCGTGCAGGCACCTACACCAGAGCTGGAGGTTTCTTAGCTTACTACGAAATCTGTGAACAAATTAGTAATGGTGGCTGGACTGTCATACGTGATCCTCAAGGCAGAATTGGCCCTTATGCCTATAGCGGCAATCAATGGGTTTCATATGATGATGTTAATGATATAAGACGTAAATCTCAATTTGTTAGAAAAATGCGTTTAGGTGGTGGCATGGTTTGGGCTCTCGATTTGGATGATTTCCGTGGCAGATGTGGTTGTGGTAAACATCCTCTATTACGTACTTTGAATCAAGAATTACGTGGTATACCAGGACAAAGAGCAAATGATTGTACATGAGGGAAATAAACAAAAGCGTTAGTAGCAAAGAGAGCGAATGAAAACTTTAATTAAGTTTTTAGTTAAGTAATGTGCCAATATTTAAATGTATAATTTTTACTCAGATTTCTTTTTTATAAAAACTTAGTATTTAAGTAAAATTCTATAGAATTTTAAGTAAAAATAATATATATAAATTAAATATAACAATATATAAATATTATTAGACTAATATTTAAACGTGATTAATATAAACCGATAAATAAATAATATATCTAATAAATAATCAAAGAAATTTTATAAGAATTATGAAATATTCATTTAATTTTATATTAATTTAAATTTTTTCAACGGT
>MINK01174095.1:0-11492 GCA_001735545.1 Phormia regina | reverse complement strand
TTTATATATGTAGTTTGACAACTTTAACAACCAACCAAAATAAAAATCAACTAAGGTTACTTTGTATAGAATCGCACTGACTTTGAAAATTGAATAAAGTAGACACTATGTAATGGCTACTTCAAAAACCTTCAAATTGGTCTTCATGTGCATTTTAAACACATTCTAGAGTTATTTAGACACAGAGAATTAGAATCTTTTTGTTTAAAACATATAAGTACATGCAAAATTTCGTCGACTTTTTTTATGTGCGTACAACATTTTGTTCAATGTGCGAACAAGACAAACGCTCGTGTAGACAGCAAATAATATCTATTTTTCAGCCGGCTAACAGCTGATTTTATGCCGCCGCCGATCTTAAGTCTACGCCGCCGTTAAAATTGTTCGGCGAAGACTTCCGCCCCAAAATACACAAAAATAACAAAAGAAAGTTAAGAAAAAAGCTTACTTTAAACGAAAAAAGTTAATATATTAGAAAAAAAAACAATAGCTTTTACGAGACACGATTTTTTGTTTTGTTTTTTAATGAAAACACAACAAGAAGAAGTGTAAACGAACGAAACGCACCTAGAATACGTACGTAATAAGGTGCCAGCAGCAACTCGCAAAGTGACGGAGAATTTCAGTACGATATTAGACAGCGGAATTTAAGCAAGAAAAGCGGTTAAAAATAAGTGAATTATGTGAACGACAATTATACGCGTTTATTGAAAAAAAGTGTATTAAAAAAAGTGAGCAAAAATTGTTTTTGTCCAACGTATGTCAAAACAAAACAATAGTGACGTCATTTATTAAAATTATTTACTGGTACAGTAAAGGCTATTTGCTTAAAGGCAATTTAAAAAGTAAACAAAACAAAAAGTGCTATAATAAAAATTAAAACAAAATGCATAAATCCCCTACATTTATTGGTCAATTTGGCCGAACTTTGTTTAAGCAAACAAATAATTTTTTATTAAATAAACAAATCCAACAACAACAAGAGTTAATAAACCTAACTTGCCATATAAACACAAATACTCCAGCTACTCCTCCTTGTCCTGAGGAGTCCAACTGTAAAAAATCTTCTTCCTCGTCTTTAAAAATGCCCGCCCAAAATTATTCAAAATTTACTGCCGCTCGTGAGGGTTTACCATTGGCTGGTACCCAGCTAATATGTGAAGAACGAGCTTTAGATTTGATCTCAAATCTCAAAGAAACCGAATTAGCAGCCATCAAATTGGCTTTAAAGAAATATGAAGCTAAACAACAAAAAGAAGCATTTGAGGGTAAGTTTTTATAAAGAAACAAATAATATTAGATTTTTATTTTTTTTTTTTTTAACCATTTTTCTTTAAAATTTTAATTTTTCACATTTACTTGATTAATGATAGATAAATTTTTGTTTTGTTTATTTTAACGTTTGATGTTTTCCTCCTACCTTTATAAGATAAAAATAAAATATTGTTTATTTTGAAATATTCTTAGAATTTCCTATTAGTTTCTACAGCTCTTAATTATTTTTAACTCAACAAAAATCCTGATATTTGATATTTTCAAAACACCCAGCATACACATTCGCTGCTGCTGCTATACAAAACATTGACACACATGCTTCTCTTAGTTTATTTACAATACATTACATTTTTATTTACATAAATACTACAATACAATACAACATTTGAAAACAATTGTTGTATTGTGTGTGTGTAAGGTTCTGATTGCCTTTATCACTACATCTTCCGTTTTCGTAGGTTATTGACTGACTGACAGCCAGTTTTAGTTTATAAATCATAAGGCCCTTGATTTGTTTTTTTTTTCTTAACAAGGATTTCTTTGCTTGTATTGAATTTTTTATTTTTTATTGGTCAGTGTGTAAATTTTGTGTGTATAACATGTCATCCATCATAAATCTTTATGCTTTATAAGTATGTATTTTATATATAAAACTTTATTACTTTTATAATTTTTATGGGTTACAAAAAAGTTTTCATTTGTAATAAATAATTTAAATTCATACAATAAAATTTAATGATTATTTTGTAATATGAATAAGAATTTTACTAAGAAAGGATTTTTACTTTATTTGTAAAGGTTGTAAAAAGTTTTATATCTTTTCAAGAATTATGTACTTTACAAGTATAATCTCAGTTCAAACTCAGCTATATTTAAAAGGTAACTCAGTTATAATTAAGATTTTTTTTAGCTCTAATTTAGTTTTAGTTAAGTGCTAGTTTTATTCTACTTTAGTTATTTTTCAATTGATTAATTCTAATTAATTCTAGTTAAATTACATCTCAGTTCGTTTTCAGTTCTAGTTAAGTTCTAATTCAATTCTAATTCATCTAAATTTTTATGTCAGTTTTAGGTCAACTCTAGTTCAGTTATGTTCATTTCTAATTCAATGTAACTCTTATGTCAGTTTTTGGTTCAGTACTAGTTCAGTTCTAGTCAGGCTCTTGGGGGAAGAAATAATTATGATTTCCTTAAACTGTATGATTTAGATCAGACTTTCATTGATAGATTTCATGTTCATACGTGGAGCAGCGTCTGGCTTAAGTTCAATTCTGTTCCAATTATAGTTAAGTTTAAAACTAGTTCAGTTCTTCAACACATTTTTTCATAAATATTCTTGCGTTTAGTTAGGTCATAGTGTAATCTCTGCAAATATTTATAAACAGGGAAACCAAAATATGAAATTGCATGTTTTTTCTTGGACGTTGAATGAAGTCATTGATCAAATATTTATCTGTTTTATGACAAATAAATTATTTTGGCATAGAAATTTTACAAGAGAAACATTTTTGTGATTATTTGCACGTATGAAAAATGTTAGTTACGATAAAATTGATTTCGCTATAAAGGCCCAACTACATATAATACTTTTGCTTCAATTGCGACTGACAGCTACACAACGAATAAATTATATTAACCCAGTCTCTGCACTATTTTGTTATTAAAATTTTTCATAATAAAATATAGTTGCAAAAATTATGTTCTTAGTTGAAATAATGAATTCCAAATAAAAATGTTCGACTCATCAAAAAAATATTAAATAAGAATTAATCAACTGACAAAATGTTTTTACGTACGTCGGGACTTTAAAGTTTAATATTTTTGATCTTTAAAGTACTTCACGCAAAATGTGTGAATTTTACTGCAGCTGTCAGTTGCAGATAAAGCGAAATAACTCTATGTAGCTGAGCCTTAAATCTGAAAGGCACTTGATGAAATTTCGAGAGATGCTCTAAATTATAGATCAAATCACGGATAAATATGATAATTTTGATAAAAAATTATAAGTAATCTTTGTAATAATATGTAATAAGTGCATATTTTCTCGTTTTTAAAGCATATTTTTCGCTTTTTATTGCATATTTAATGCGCATAAATAACAAACATAAAATCTGTTGAGAACTTTAAAATACCATTAATCAAACGCAAATCATAACTTGTTAGCATATTGGAAGGATTTTACATTTCATCATAATGTGTTACAACATTAAATGATAAATAGTTTATATTTAAATCATCATTTATTTAAAAAAAATTCTATTAGAAAAATGTTTCCTAATTTCTTAAAATTTTTCCTTTCTCTTTAATAAATTATTTTACTTCCTGGCCTAGTCTTTATGTTGCATGTTTGCTTTTATTATCACATTTTAAACACTTTATTTTGTAGCCCCGAAGTTGAACACAGATTTTTCAAAAACAAACTTTTTGGTCACGTAATTTGTTTCAGCAAAAGAAAAATAAATAAAAAAGCAAAACATAAAAATAAAAAAAAGAAAGAGGTGAAAATTGTTCAAATATTGGCCATGAGCTGTTTAATGCTAACTCATGTATAGAATATTGTGTTAACTGAGAAAGTAAGGGAAAAAAATGAATGAGCCACAGGATTATTTGCAAGGATATTGATAAAGGAAGTTGTAAATAGTTATTGATAGGAGAAAATGTTCTTAACAAATAACACATATATTTATGTAGGAAAACAGAACAAATAAGAAATTGCTATAGAACAAGATTTATTACAAATGAAATTGATTTTTATTACATGAAATATTAATAAACTAAAAGATTTGATTTTAGAGCGATATATAAACAAATAAAAATAATGAAAAAATTAATTATTAAAAAGAACGAAATTTGTTTCAAACTCGTCAAAGATTTGTTTACTTTTGACTACAATCTCAGCTTGACACATATTTGAAAAATTCTGTTTTTAATAATCTACCACCTTGATATTCATTAACAAAGTTCATTAGCTTCAAAAAATAACACACACAAAAAAACTACTATTAAATAATAATTTAGTTTAGTTTTGAAAATATTTAAAGATAAGATTATTAATTTGTTGTTGCTCCAACATAATTTAACCTACAAATTCATATGAATGTATTTCTTATCAATTCAACCAACCATACATCTTCATTAACACTTACAAAAAAAAGTTCACTTTTCAGCTTGGCTAAGTTTTATAAAGTCTCTTTAGATTAAACTTTTATACTTTGAGAAATTTTTGTTATACGTTGAACAATAAATGCGTGTAATTTTTGATGTTAAAGCTGCAGCTCCCATTAGTAATTGTATTTTTTCCAACAAACATCTTTAAGAGTAATTTCACTTTGGAAAAAAAATCTTATCACAGCAAATGACTGAATATATGTTGCAAACATGTTGAAAATAATTTTGTTTGTTTAACAAGTTTTATGGTCCCTTAATGATTTTCTTCAAATGTGACACGTACATTTTATTTGTGTGTTTTTAAGTGTTTGTGGCGGCATGACTATGATGACTATTATTATGCTTTTTCATACAAAATTTTAAGCTTAAATCTGTAACAATTTGTTATTGTTTGTTAGAATTAGTAAAATATTTAAGCTAACAATGCCATTAAGTGGTTAATGGTTTTATGAAAAGAAATAAGAAAATTTATCTGTAATATAGATATTTACCTTCCCTTAGCATATAAACATTTTTATGATACTTATTATTAAACTTGATTACAAGCTTTCTATTACAATATTTTACATCGACAGCTGCTTTTTGTATATTCTCGCTAAACACGTCTGCCTTTTATTTCATTTTATTACTTATTATGAGTTTATTGGTACTTATGTGGTTTCGTTTTTTTCTTTTTTTTTATAAATGGATTTTTACTTTGTGGGTAGAAAAGTAATTGTGTTATTACCATATAATAGCGCCTGGAAAATTTATGTTCTAGTAAGTAAAAGCCATAAAATAAAACCACAGTAGTCAAGTTATTTGGATAATATTTTGTATATAAAATGCTGATTCTATTGCAGTTTAATAGTTTTATTAAGTAAACAAGTGAATTAGAGATGTTAATAGTAAACTAAAAGTAGACTTTGGTGTAGCAATGTAAGGGGAAGGTATTAAATTAGTTATAGCATGAAAGCTAAAGAAAATTTTATTTAGGAGTTAATTAGTTTGAATAATGATAGATATTAAATTAGATAAATTACTTCAAAAGGGACTAACTTTTAAACAAGAATTAATCTAAAATAAATCTAGAAATTTCTACCACTTAATCAAATCAAACCAAATAGAAATAAAAAAATCTGAACTAAACTTGAACTTCTACTAAACTTGAACTGAAATAGAACTGCACTAGAACTGAATTAGAACTGAAGTGGAACTAAACTAAAACTAAATTATAACTACACTAGAACTGAATTAGAACTCAACTAGAAAATAACTAGAACTAAACTAAACAAAAACTGAACTAGATCTAACAAGAACTCAACTAGAACTTAAAGTATTTAATTAGAACTGACATAGAACTAGGTTAGGTTAGAAAGGGTGGCGTATTCACGCCTACACCCAGAGGCCGATCAGCCCATTTTGATCCCTTTATGAAAGAGAGAGAAATAGATAAATGAAGATAAGTTAAAAATATAAAAGAAAAGAAGAAGAGTGTGGAACCTAAACAAAATAATCAGTTGTGATTGTTTCTAAGCCACTTTATTCCCATTACATGAGGTTGACAAGTCCTTTACCATTAACCTCACCTAGTTCATGTAGTGTGTGGCCACCTCAACCTATTTCGCTTAAGCCCTACACAGTGACAGAGAGTGTGCTGCACTAGCCCCTCAACATCATCACACGTTCTACAGAAATCTGAATGTCACAATGACCAGAGATCCAACTGAGTCTAATCATATAGGAATCCATTAACCTTCTCAATTCCTTCCTGCAATCAAGTACCAATCTGGATCCAACAAACAGACTAGTCAGGGCCAATAACGCTGCCTGACTATCAATCTTTTCCCTTATGGCCCGAAAGAAGGGGTCCAATTGGGAATCTTAACAGATCGCTCTATGAACACATCTATCCAGCTCCGCAGCCATTGCCAGCTAACTCATACGGGCTATTTCGTTACAATGAATGTCACCGATGACCAGAAGACCCCAACTGGAGTCTCATCATATAGGTCCATTAACTTTCTCAGTTCCTTCCTGCAATCAAGTACCAATCTGGATCTTACAAACAAGACTAGTCAGGGCAATAACGCTTGCCTGACTTATCCAACATAGACATACGGAACTAAACTCATTAAGAACTAAAACTGAACTAAAAATAAATTTAAATTAAACTAAATTATAAATTGATAGAATAGACTTTTAAGTATAAAAAAGAAATTTATTTTCGATTTTCTGAGTATTAGTTACAACAAAAATTTCTATTTTTTTTTATTTTGGAAATTCAAGATTTTAGTTTAAAAATAAATACTTTAATCTGTTGTAATTTTCTCTCTTTTACATATGTTATACTATTAGGAATATTTTATATTCATTTTCAATTGTATAAGACTTTTTTGACAGCAATTTAAAATATTGTTTTGGCATGTTGATGTTTTGAACTTTTTTTTTTTTTTTTTTGCAGCTGTTTCTGATGAATTTTGTTAGATAAATTTTCATATTCTTAACAAGAGAATTTTTACATAAATATTTATATATGTATATGTATATTTCATAATATATAATATATTTTGTCATTGCTAGTATACACAAATATTAAATGGATAAGCTCTTTTTTGTATAAGTAAATATTTAAGGTCATTTTATATTTAAGCTTCAATTTAATTTCACCATATGTTTGCATTCGAAAAAGGACATTACCATTATCCTTTATTAATACTTAAAAACAATTAAGTTGAATAAACTTTTGTGTAAGAATTGGGTTAAAAAAGGCAAATTTGAAGATTTTAGGACAATTGCCAATTCTGTGCTGTATAAAATAAAAAGTACCAGTAAGCAAATTTAAAGGCCCTCAATTATTATTGAAAATTAAATTAAACATAATTTTTTTAAACAAATTTTATTTTATTTGAAAATTGCAAACAAAAAAATGCAATAAAAATATTTATTCGTAATTTTATTGCCTCTTTTATCTCTATATTAATTTTTCATTATTTGTGGTTTAGATTTATGGCAATTTCATTAGAAATTCATAAATCTTTATAATACACTGTTGTCACATATAATATACTACACACAACACAACACACATTTAATCTTACATGAACAGGAGTAAGTATTATCTATAATTAGTAGAGTGATGTTGTGCACTCTGAACTTACCACAGAATAACGAAATAGCTTTGACCCCTAAAACCTCATTGGACTAATTAATGAGAATATTTCACACTGTGAAATAATATACAATTTTTATTGCACCTTTCTAAATGATGCTACTGAATAGTATTTAGTTTATTTCAAACCAAAATAATTTTGAATGAAAACAACAATAAAATTTTGATGTTTGGATAAAATTAACTTAATAGCCATGAGTATATGAGTATTTGTCTACATTAGGCTGAAACACATTTAAATAAAGAGCAAAATTTTTTCTTTTGGTAAAATTTTTGAATAAACTTCTTTTTATAGGAATTTTTTTTTATACAAAATATTGGTGATATTTTATTTTTATAAAAAACTTTTGTTAAATTTTCTTTTTGTAGAAAATTTTCTTTTTATAAAAAAAATTTCTTTAGGTTTTTTTTAGAAAACTTTCGTTAAATTTTCTTTTTTTAAAAACTCAGTAAATTTTCTTTACAAAGAAAACTTTTGTTAAAATTTCTTCTTACAAAAGATTATCGTAAAATTTTTATTATAAGGAAAACTTTTATTAAAATTTCTTATAAAAAATTTTCGACCAATTTTCTTTATAAAGAAAATTTTTGTTAAAATTTCTTATAAACAATTTTCGACCAATATTCGTTATAAAAAAATTCGTTAAGTTTTTAAATTTTCATTATAAAGAAAACTTTTATTAAAATTTCTTATAAACAATTTTTGACCAATTTTTAAGTTTTTTAGAAAATGTTCCTTAAATTTTCTTTTTTAAAAAAACTCAGTAAATTTTCTTTATAAAAAAAACTTTTGTTAAAATTTCTTCTTAGAAAAGATTATCGTCAAATTTTCATTATAAAGAAAANTNNNNTCTTTTTTCGACCAATATTNGTNNTTNTNNAGAAAACNTTNNTTAAANTTTCTTATAAAAAATTTTCNNNCAANTTTCTTTATAAANANNNNTTTTGTTAAAATTTCTTCTTANAAANNATTNTCGNCNAATTTTCATTATAAAGAAAACTTTTNTTAAAATTTCTTATAAANANNTTTCGNCNAATTTTCTTTATAAAGAAAACTTTNGTTAAAAATTTCTTNTNANAAAACATTTTCTTCAAATTTTCGTTATAAAGAAAACTTTTATTAAAATTTCTTTTTTCGACCAATATTCGTTATAAAAAAATTCGTTAAGTTTTTTTACAAAATATTCGTTAAATTTTCTTTTTAAAAAAACTCAGTAAATTTTCTTTATAAAAAAAAACTTTTGTTAAAATTTCTTCTTAGAAAAGATTATCGTCAAATTTTCATTATAAAGAAAACTTTTGTTAAAATTTCTTATAAAAATTTTTCGCCGAATTTTCTTTATAAAGAAAAATTTAGTTAAATTTAAAAAAAAAAAAACGTTGTGTTTTTAGAAAAATTTCGTTAAATTTCCATTTAAAAATTTTCGTTATAAAGAAAACTTTTATTAAAATTTCTTATAAAAAATTCGCCGAATTTTCTTTATAAAGAAAACTTTAGTTAAATTAAAAAAAAATCGTTAAATGTTTTTAGAAAACTTTCGTTAAATTTCATTTTTAAAAAAACTCAGTAAATTTTCGTTATAAAGAAAACTTTTGTTAAAATTTCTTATACAAAAATTTTCGACCAATTTTCTTTATAAAGAAAATTTTTGTTAAAATTTCGAAAAATGTTCATTATAACGAAAACTTTTGTTAAAATTTCTTATACAAAATTTTTCGCCAAATTTTCTCTATAAAGAAAACTTTTGTTAAAATTTTTCCTTAAAATTTTCTTCAAATTTACTTTAAAAAGAAAACACTTCTTATAAATTTCAAACTTTCTGTTTTGTAGAGAAATGTTGATAAATTTTCTTTTAATAGAAAATTTTCATAAATTTCTTTAAAGGAAATTTTCGTTAAATTTTTATTTCGTTGACATACTTTATGTAAACCTATATGTCTATAAAATAACAGCTCAATTATTCTTCTCCTCCCTAGAACAATTTTATTCTCAGTTTTATGTTGTAGTTCGTTTTTTCGTTAAAGTAAATTTGATTATGTTACTTATTTGTGTAGATTTTCTTTTCAGCCTGTTGCTATTTTGTTATGTTCTGTTGCTGACTGATGCTATTGTATCTATTATTGCTGTTGTTGTTGTTGATGGTTTTTATTGCCCTAGGCTGTCACAAAATACAATATCTACATTTTATATGCCGCAAAATTACTCAATTTTTTTTCTCTCTATAGTCTATTATGCGACCATAAAAAAAAAACAATTATTGCTAAATGAATGATGAAAATAAAATTAAATTATTTTATGTTTAACATACATATTATGTTAAATTTTGCATTATGGTAGAAAAGTATTTTAAATCAATTAGAAGAAGAAATGATATTGTGACAGATTTTATATCAAAATTTTTTTGGAGACAATATCTGAAATTTTTGAATCATTTTCTATAGAATTGAATTCACAACAGCCTATCAACAGAGAAATAACTTTAAAGTTAGAAGAGACTATTGAGTGAAGCCAACAATACATTATTGGTAAATTTATCATAATTCAATTAGAAATTTTTTAATTATGTTCTATTAATTATTTGTTTTATTTCGTTAAGTTAAGCTAACATCTAAAATGTTTTGAGTTATTTATTAATTTGAAATGTTCATAACTAATGACTTTATGGCTTTATTCATTATTATCTACATTACTGTTCATTGATGTTGTAATCATTTTTGTGTTATTACGTTTAATTTATGTAACTCAGTTTTTAATATCATCTAAGTTAATTAAATTATTTCCTTTATTATGTAGATTTATATATTTCTGAGAAAAAGTCTCTTATTAATATATATTTCGTTGAATGTTTGACATTTTTTGCATCTCTATACCCCAGAGAAGGTTTTGCGTTATATACATAATTTTAATGAGATTAAATTGTTATAATGACATTTACTTTTACTTGATAATAATATAACTACAATGCTAATTAATGTTCATATTTCTAATTGGTAATTAGTAATTTAAATAAAATATTAAATTTAAAAAATTTAATATTATTACAATAACATATTATGTGCTATAAGACCCAAAACTATTGTTACAAAGTTGATATAAAATATTTGCAAAAAAAAAAAAAAATTAAAAAAAAATATATATTTTTTTACTTGGTCACCTTAAATAGAAAAAAAATGTCACAATTTTCTCACGCGGCTGCACAAAATTGAATCGTAATTTAATTTATTTTGCATATTTATTTATGCACAAACGTTTTTACACCAAAAATTGTCAACTTAATTAATATTTTTAATATATTGAAACATTACGTTTTAAAAATGACAAAAAATTCCACAAACTTAATGCTGGCACATCAGTTTTTATATTTCCAACAAAAAACTTAGTAAATGCATTTAGTCAGTTAGCAATGACAACAACATACTGTGTGAATTACAGAAGCTACTTACTTTTAATTTTTCCATAATTCACTACTAATTTTTTTTTCTTTTTTGTAAATTTTTTATTTTATCGAGATCTCTTTTTGAATTACCAAATTTGTATACCCTACACCAGGGATGGAAAATGAAAATATTTTTTCGGTATCAAAATAAATTAAAAATAGTACTTTTTTCATTCTCAAAGTACTAAAATTATAATCTTTGATAATTAACAAACGTCTACAACGTTTGATTAAACACAATAACAATTTTACATTTATTTATTTATTTATTTATTTATTTATTTAATCTTAAGGAATTTAATTCTAATACTAAATTACAGTTAAAGAGCACTAGCAGCTTGGGACATCAGCTATAGCAATATCAAATTACTACACGATTTTATTCATATTAAATATTATAGTAAAATATCTATCTATATAATTAATAGGCAAACACATTTTCCGTAATCCCTTTTACGGTC
>MINK01174094.1:0-21946 GCA_001735545.1 Phormia regina | reverse complement strand
CTTTCCAAGCATTACTAGCTCACAAATCTTAATCCAGGTTGCAAATTTTTCCGGGTTTCTTCGCGCTTTTCGCAAAAAAATTCTAAGCCAATTTGTCATTTTACTGGTGTTTACAAGTGTTTTTAGTCGTTGTTTTCTTTTTATTTATATTTTTTTGCTTTTATTTGGGTTTTATTTATTTTTTTATTTCTAAGACATTAAATATGCACCCCTTTTTAACGCTTTAATGTTTTGTTTTTTGAGTTTTTTATTTTTGTATTCACATTGTTTTCAAATAAAAAAATGAACACAAAAAAAGGAAATCTGTTATCATGTTTAACACACCTCATACCACTGCTAAAATAAAACAGCCATTATAATAAATACAAAAACACCTAGGACTATTTCTAAGGATCATTTTATTGCCTTTTCTAAGTCAATTTTATGGTTTTTGTCTATAGTAATGATCGTAGTATAGACTATAGTATAGTCTAAAATCTTGTGTTGACTTTAGTATAGTTTAAAGTTCAAAGTGTTAACTATAGTATAGTCTAAAGCCTTGAATTGGTAGTATATACTATAGTCTTGGCTAAACTATTATATTATCTACAGTATAAATATTCATATTAATATTATAGTATATAGCATTGCTTTAGTCAACATTTTTTTCTATATAATCTTTTTTTTTTTCCTCAATTACAATTCTTAAATACAATTACATCCATAGGCATTGTCTTGTCTAAGTTTTTAACTATTGCCCTGACTTTAGTCAAATCTATAACTAGATGATTTTGAATACAGTATTCAATGCAAAAAATCTTTGAATACAATTTGTACTACAATTCAGTCAATAATCTTATTTATAATCTACTTAATCGTTTTTATGCCGTCAATCTAGGCCCCACTATTATGAATTATGTTTCAGACATTTAATAATAATGATATACTCATATGGTTTTTATTTTTATACATCTAGTATATATTTTGTTTCTGATCTGAACTCATGTTTACACATTTACACCGAGAATTTTAAAGTGTTTTATTTTTCATAGAAAAAGGATACAAACTCAAGTGGATATATGAAGTATACATTAAAAAAATCACACACACACACACATTTATGTAGACAAGTTTAACTATAAACAACAAAATTTCTTTATTTTAAACACCAGGATGTTTATCACTTTAAGTTTTGAATAACATTTACAGTTTTGTTGCTTTATATTGTTCTTTGACTGGTTTGGTTGGTTGGTTGGATGGATGGTTACTCAAGGGACGCACTTCGTGAATCATCTTGTCTTTGACTATAAACTATCTAAAAGCTGATTCTTCAAAATGTTCATTTTAGTGGGAAAACGTAAATTTGTTTTAATACTTTTGCATGACTGTCAAGTGGAAAGTTTATAAACAATAAAAAACTACATGATGTTTACAAACATCTTTAAGTCTGCCACCCTTAAACTCATTCCTTTGTTTCTGTCTCACCCCCGTTTTAATGTATTCTTCAACCAGTAATAAAATAAAAAATAGATATTTAAAAAAATCTGTTTATATTTATTTTTTAATTTTATGAACAAGTTTCTTGCAAAATTACATACTTATATAAATGTTTTGTTCTTCTTAACATATGTTTTTTGTTCCGCTTTTTTTTTCTATTTTCTTTGTTGAATGTTTTCCTTTTCTTAGAAGAAAAAAAGGGAAGAGAAGAAAAATATTTAATATAATGCGTTGAAAAGTGTTTGAGATAATAGCAAAACAAAAAATTTGCATAAAAGACTTTTATAACTTTTTGCAACATCACATAAACTTTTTCAATATTCAAATATTTAAGTTTTGTGAATTTTGTTTTTGTTATTTGTTGATGTTGCTATATTTGTTTTTTTTGTTTTTGTTTTACAACACATCTTAAATATTTGTTTATATGAACTTTTACACATTCTGCAATTTGCATAAACGCTTTGTGTAAAAAAGTAAAATAAAATCGAAAATGGGAAAATATCTTTTTTTTTGTTGTTTTTATTTTCAGCGATTAAAACATGTGTTAAGAAATGAATAATGGATGTTTTAATATGTTAATTTTGAATGTCTTAAAAATTTAAATTCAAATTCAAAGCTAAAAGATTTAAAATGTAACTAAAATTGAATACATTTGATACAAAGGCTTCTTTAAAATTAAAAAATAAAAATCCTAAAAAGTATCATGTGTAATTATTTTACATTGAACCTTATTGTCTGCAGAATAGTATAAAATATCCTCAAGTATCATTTAGCAACATGTCCTTTTTTTAATTCGTTTCATTTGAAGTTAATTTAACAAAAATGTTCTCTAAATCACAAGTTAAATGTTATAATATTTTCTTATAATGAAGACTAATTTTCCTTTAAACATAAATACATTTTATAAATTATACAACATTAATTTGAGGCTTATTTTTTTGTCTAACATTTTCCAACATTTTTATTATTTTAGTTTCACAAGAAATTTATATAATTTTGAAGGATAAAACAAATATGAATGTTTTGAAGAATTTTACAACATCTTCTCCAGAAAATATACATATAATTTTTTATAAGGAGCATATCAAATTATTTAATCTCACATTTATTATTAAAAAGGTACTAGAACGTTCCCGTTCTATATTTGCCCACAAAATGTTTGTTACCCCAAAAAAGGTTACAGCTGTAATTTGATCAAAATTACAAAAATAAAAAATAAAGCAAAAAATCAACTCATGAACTAAACTTGAAAAACATACACTTTATACTCATATAAAATGTTAAAAATGACACACAAAATGTTTATGTTAATATTAGATTTCATGAATAATAAATAAGCAATTCTTCTGAGGGTAGACGAAAAAAACACCAGAAAATTATTATATAGAATACAGAAATGAACGACTGACTAGCTGGCTGGATACAGTTTTCTGTCATAAAAGAAATGATGGAAGAAAACTTAAGGCAAGTGTTGACACTTACATTTATCTTGGAAAGCAGGCCAAAATTGAAACTAATTTTTTCTCATTATTTTTATTCTTTTGGAAATAAGGTGTCGAGTTTTGAGTGCTAAAGAACTGATAAAAAATCTATTTATACCAAGGGTTATATACTGTCTAACATAACTGGACTTTACGTCAAAGTCTTCCTGTTTTTGTAGTAAAAGCAAAACAATCCTCTTAAAAATAAAGAAAAAAACTTTTTTGACATAAAATGTCACAAAATTTAAACTAAACGTAATGTTATTTATACATTTTTCTTTCAAAGAGTGTGTAAATTTTCTGTAGGGCTTAAAAAAGAAACAGTAAAAAGGTTTTTCCAAACGCCATAAATGACAATTCTTGTGCTAATGATTAATGATGTCTTGTATAAAAAAAAGACAAAAAAAAAAAACATCATTACAGCCTTAGGCATTTCAGCGTCTTTTGCAACTTAGTTATAAGCTAAAAAAAACATTTTATATTTTTTTATATTTCACTGCAAGAGATAGAGGAAAAACACAAGTTGTATGATACATCGAATGTCTTGGCTTGATAATTTTTTTTTTTATATTTTTGCCATTCAGGACTTTCATTACATTTTGTCAGCTGTTGCAAATCTCAACATTGTGTTTATGCACGTGCCGTTGAAATTATTTAAGTCTAAAATGACAAATGTTGTTAAGAAGTTGCTACTTTTTTTCTTTCTTTTCATTTCATTTCTATACAAAATACTTTGTATAATTCAAGGTATTTTTTCTTTTATTTTTTAAAGTATGTGTATGTGTTAGTACAGTTTTCCTGCCTATTGCAAAATAAAGTGTTGATAATGGTTTTAACTTAGGCTACAGCCACACATTAACAATAAGAAAAACATGAAAAATTGTGAAGAAAGAGAGTTTATTATTATTTAAACAGAAGAAAATTATAGAGTAAATTGTTCATTTTAAAAGCATATTACTCTTACTACTACACTTTTTTTTTTTGCCTTTTGATTTTAGACAGAGTCTTTTTAAGGGAGTTGATTTTAATTTCAAGTTACACACATAGTTCTATGTAGGTGGAATAAATACATACATTTAGTAAAAGGTTTATGTTTTGTTATTATGGATTTAAATAAAATTTAAAGAGTTTAAAAAGTAAATAAACAATGTAAGTTTAATGCATATACACGCAGAGAAAAAGCATGGTTACAACATGATCACCACAACTATTCAATGATTACATATCAGTTTTTTGTCGACTTCAATAATACATGATAGCAACGTTTATGATCCTATTTCATCATTTAATGGTTATCCACAATCAAAATTTTAATATGGTTCACTGAATCGTAATATGTATTTAAATATTTTTGTATGATAACTTGGGATTATATATGTGATGAGTTTATATATATGATAACATAATATCATTAAATGATAAAAAAAATATGGTGAAATTGAAAGCAATTTTTAAGAAAACTTTACTAAAAATCATAAGTAAGATTATAAAATTTACTCATAAATTATTAAATGGAATCATAATAATTATTACGTACAAATATACTTATTGTAACCTGGACTCATATATTACAATCATAGTATGTTTTTATTCTGAGTGTAGGTTTTCGAGTTAAGTATTCAAATGACATTTAAGTTTAAAATGAAAAAAAATTTAATGCACATAAAACTTTTTATCTAAAATATGAAACCGAACGATAAATCTGCTAAAAATTTTGTATTAGTGAAGAATTGCTATATAAACCTTTCTACCAGTTTAACATAAAAAACTATTTGTTTTTCATTATAAAACTAAATATGAAACAATTGTTTACAATACTTTGAAAATCACATTAACACTTCAAAGCTTTCTGAGTAACAACAATTTTTTTTTACTACTAACAAAGAAATTGTTTTATATTTAACGGAAATATATTGTTCCCATCTAAATATATCAACCTATTAAATACGATTTCTATGAAATGGAATTATATCTTCAATAATCATATTTTTTCTGCCTGTTTTTCTACTTCGAACAAAAAATTTGTTTCAGTACAATGTATAGAAAGCAAAAATAAAGTTTTAAATTTATTTGTTGTTTTCTATACATTTATTGAAAAATAATTATTAATTGCGTATCATAAAGTTATTTTTAACCATATATGTAGAAAAGTACTTCAGAAAAGGGGCATTAAAAACATTTTGAAATAAAAATTGTTTAACCTGAAAGTTCTCCGGTCTTCTTCAATTATGGCTTTCAATTAAAGACTTAATTCATTTTTGTAGTCAAAGCAATCCCGTCTAAGAGAAATCTAAAAAGATGATAAGTAAGGACTTTTTATACAAATAAAAGCATTATTATGTTTTCGACTATATTTGACTGGTTTTTAAATAATATTTTAATTTTTCATGCATTCGTGTGCAGTCCTTAATATTTATAATTTATATATATATCCATCGATCTATCTATTTGATGCAATCAAAAGTTCTTAATTTTTAAATAGTAAGTAATAAAATTCACTCCTATATAAAATATTTCAAATTTTCTTTAATATCTCATTTCAAAATTTAATACTTTCTCAAATAAATATGTACAGAACTAAATAAGTCTCGACGATATGAAAAAGAATAATTACAATTTTGTATAATTGCAGTGAATGAATATTAATACCCCTTGATTCTTTATAAAATATTATTTTCAAGAACTCGTTATAAAAAACAACATATCTTTTAAAATAAAAATAAAACAAAGTAACTACATTTTACTTTAATTATTAATTAACACAACTTGGCTACTCTTTAATATTCTCAATTATTGTTCAATTTTATAAATCCCCTCTCAACTCCCTCATCCCACAATATCATCAATTACTTTGATGTCCTTCTAACAAAACGTTTATCGTTCTACATTTTGTGGTTTTCCGTTAAATCAACAGTTTACCTAAGTACAATGTCAACTAAATATTTTAAACATCCTTTAATTAAATAAGTTAGTATATATGATAATTAACCATTTAGGTAAAGTAATAAAAAGGTAAAACGTAAAATAACATGATTTCTACTAAATATTTGCTTGTGTTGTTTTTGTTTTATTAATAAAGAAAACAACGCATTTTATTTATGGCCGTTAATTTGGTGCGCTAGTAAAAATAGAGACATGCACGACATTACCAAACAAGAGCCGACAATCCAAACGGTAAGGGAAAGAATGATTAAGGGAGCTAACAACACCTATCTGTATGTTTATGTTTAATGTCGGGAAACCCCTATTGTAAGGTGGTGTTGGTGTAGATGTTGAGCCATAGCGTATAAAAACCACCTAAAGGCCCTACCATAGCCTTTGGCAACGATGAGTCATGAAGGTCATGACGAAAGCAAATACAACAACACCAACGACAATAACAACATGAAATACTCAAAATACTAGTAAAAGCAAATAATATACAATTTTTCGAAATTTCGAAACAAATACAAATACATTTCTTGCTATTTGTATAGAAAACAAAAATTTGAGAGCGAGTGACAGAAAAAGAGAAATCTTTTAAACAAATAAATATGATTCACATAGCGGTGTTTGCAGAAAACATCACACAAACAAGTGTATAACAGTAGACTAAATGTTTTTATTTATTTATTTTTTTCTTCTTCTTCTTGTCAATGTTCTCACTCTCTGTGTTAAAGGATTTTATTTTTTTTTGGTCCTTTTGTAATAAATGCCAGACTGTATGGCAGTATCACCAACATTATGATTATTATGATTTTGTTTGTTGTATTTTTCAAAGCTGGGAGTATTAACCTCAAATTGTAAACAATAATATTAAATAAAAATATGAGAGAGTTTTTAAAAAGAGAATAACATTCATTAACTCTATAAATAATATTACACAAGAGATAAATTTTTACAGCTTCTACTTGTATGTGTAAAATTAAGTTCGAAAAATCAATTTCGCAATTCCAACTAGAAAATTACTTATTTGTTAAAAAAAAAATAATAAAAAACTCGAAGAAAATAATATTAAAATTAAACTATCATTAATTTATCTACTCAAAAGGATAAATAAACAAAACAGTTTAATTAATTCTACTAAATTAAATACATTGCATTTGTTTACAGCATCCTTTCAAGGGATATTTGTTACACTTACCTATTTTTTTATATATAAATTACTAATTTATTTTAAGTACTAAATAAATTTTAAGTAAAAATTTTAATTAAATTCTTTAAATTTAAATTGGAAGGAATAATTTTTAAAAGTTTTTTAAGAAATTTAATTTTATTGATATGTTTTAAATTGGGTTAAATTTTTGTGTTTTTTTCTGGTTTTCTCAAAACAATTTTTTTAACACTTCTATTATTTTAAATAACACTTTTTTGCTTTATTTTTAAATAATTTTAAATTTAATATACTTTGACTATAAAGCTTATTTTAACTTAATTTGTTTTATATATGTATTCGTAAGTATTTTTTGTTTTTTAGTAATAATTTTAAGTTATTTTTAGTTTTTCAAATAAGATTTCTCATATTTTAAGTAAAATAAAGTTTTGCGCTTTGTAAATTTTATTTTAGTGTTTACACTTTGAAATCTCCCGTAGAACTGTGGAAATTTTAAGCGGAAAGTAGTTTTAATGCAACCCTTAAACGACAGAAAAGGGAAATTTTTTCTATTTAAATACAATGTTGAGCAAGTCCCTTATAGAAAATGTCCCAAAGAAAAATATAAAAAAATCCCCTTTTAAAACAAATAAGGGTGGAATTTATTTGCCAGAATACTCAAAGCGGTAAATATACAGAACAGTATTGCCAGCTTAAAATATTTAAACAAATTTCCCTTTTCCAAAGAGGCTGAGCAACAAAAAAAGAAAGAGAGCATGAGAGCAGAAATCTTCTACTATGTAGTATTAGTAATAATGATAATAATAAAAATATTTCTATGACAAAAAACGACATTCGTTTATACATACATATCTACAAAAACATATTAAGAACTTTTCTGAACAATTTTTGATTGTTGGTGTGTAATGGATTTTTTGTTGTTTTCCTTTTATTATGATAATTTTCTTCATTATGAAGTTAATAATGATTTTATTTCTCCAGTTTTTTTTTCTCGGTTATACTTTTATTTGTTGTTATTTACAGACAATAAAAAAGTTTTAAGGAATTGCCTAAATATTTTTGTGGGTTTTGGGTTTAAATGTTTGAAATTAACAGTTATTTTATGTTAAATACAACGTGAAGAAGATAACAAATAAATGGCCTATAATATATTAACATCTCTTTAGGCCTCGATTTCTTTTGGTGAAGTGAACGTAAAGGACTAAAAAGCCTGTTGGTTTGTTTTTTTTTTTGGTAAAGTGGTCATTTTTTATTTGCTGTTTTTTGTTTTATAAGAGTGACAGGATATTACGTGTCATGTTTTTTTTTAATTTTAAATATTGGGCTTTAATAGTGTTCNNAAGCTTATTTGTAACACATGGTTGATTGTATTGGTTTAAACGTTTTTTTTTTTTTTGGGTTTAAAACAAAAAAAGTGACATTTCAAATATAATAGTTTAAAACACTAAAAATTTAATGTTTGTAATCTTAAGAAGAAAAGCAAGCAGGTTATAAAAACATTATAATATTAAAATAGATTTCAATGGTTTGTTTTATAAAAGTAATATTTAACTATAACAATAACAAACTTTAAATCATATTTTCTCCTTAGCTCTGTTATTAAATCAAATATTTTCTCATTTTATTGAGGCTTTATAAGATAAATTTATGTAAAACTTTTCTCATATATAATTGAAATTATTTTCATTTTGTAATCGCCTTAAATTATGAACTTTTTTCCACAAGTGTAATGAGGAACTAATAGTTTTTTCACTCAATACAATCGCAAATGGACCAGCAAACTAAGCCAAGTAATTAAGTTGTGCATTTCTCTACATTTACGCTTTATTTTATTGCTTTATTTTTTACTTTTTACTTTCAGTACATTAAAATCCAAATGAACAAAAAAAAAAAATAATAAAATAAAACATTTTTAAATATAGCAAAATCTATGCCAAATGGAAAAGAAATGAAAAGACACATGACAACATACGAAACCTAGCAAAAAGTAAAGGAAACTACGCCAGATAATTAAGCAAAATGAAAATTCAACATCAAATAAAGTTTTATTGAAAAAGACAAAATGGATAATAGCAACAGAAAGCCACGGCACATGGCAGACGGAAAGACGTTCGGATGGACAAACATACAAACATACATACAACCTATAGATAGCTAAATAAAACTAACAACTACGTGTTGTTACTAATTACTAAATTAACAACAAATTCCATATGAATAAAAGAAGAGCTTTGCAACTCTTAAACAATTGACCAAGTTTTTTTAACCCCTACCTCATCTCTGACTCCTTCATCTAATATCATCTTGCTTACAATTTTTATATTACAATATCTTTATTTTATTTTTCTGCCAAAGGAGAAGGAGAAAATATTTTCCACAAACATAAATCATTTGATTTGAAGTTTGATATATATGTATTTCTTTTTTACATTTGTTTTAGCTGCAAATGGTACATAAGGGAGGTGTTGCGTGCTTTCCGGTTGTATATCCAGCATCTATCATTTTTGTAGTGCACGATTTCAATGTTCAAAATTTTCTTGTAACAAAGTTTACTTTAAGAATTTTTTATTTATATCCACCCATTGTATTGTAATTATTGTTTAAATACTAAATGATCCGCCCATCTTATTCTAACAAAATAAATATTTATAACCCCTGCTGTCTAAAAATGTTGTAGCATTGAAGACCTTTTCCTTTTGCAAATGATTTCTTATAAATTTAATTTCCGTTTATTATTGCTTCTAATCATACGGGTACTTTGCATTTTTCTTTAAGGATACTGAAAACTATTTGCTTTTAAGCATATATGAGAAGCTTTTTGTTTGCTTTGTCCTTATTTAACATAAATTTTCCTCAAAATCCTTTAAACTTAATTTTCTCTTTTATTTCCTTAATTTCAGTTATTGAAAATTTATCATGTGTATTAGAATTATATTAATCCTTTTGTTATCACTTCAAACACGTTTTGTATTTAGTTGTAATGAAATTCTTAACCAACATTTTTTCTCAATATAAATTGTCAAACATTTTAAATATGTAATTTCATTTAAATAGAGAATTATTTATAAAAATAATCAATTACAAAGTTCTTCTTTATTTTGACTTAAAAAAAAATAATAAGTATTGCCTTTTAAGCAGTTTTAAGGATAAACTTACAATTTGAAAAGTAAATCCTGGTATACTCTTAAATAAAAATGCAATCAAGCATTTAGTTTGAAATCAATTGAAAATAAACTTTAAAAGAATCAATGAAGCCAAAAAAGAAAAAAAAAACAAACCATTAAAATTTATTAAGCAAAATAAAAGAAAATTTGAATTTCAATTCTAAATGAATAAAAGGAAACAACGAAAGAAATTTTAAATACAATTAGGCAAAGTTATATAAAAAATATTCCGTTAGTTATACACAAGTATGAAATGTAAACTGCTCTAGAGTGAAATATACAGCATATGGCTATAGTATAGTTTATGGGTTAATATATATAGTCTAGTTTAAAGTCTAATATATAGTTTGTAGTCTATTCTATAATTTATTCCCATTCTACAGTCTAATCCATAGTCTACACTGAAAAAAGTATTTTTTACAAATGAAATACATTAAATGATATTCTTTTAAATTGAAACCAGTTACTAAATTTAGTTCTTAATGAAATAAGTAAATTAGTTATTTGATTTAATGTATGAATTTGTTTATTCAATGTACTCACACATTGATTTAATAATTACACAATGAACAAAAACATTTAATCAATAAAATATTTAATTAAATTATGTTAAAATAAATTCTTTCTAAGGGAATATAATGTAAAACAAAAAAACTCAATTTGTCGCGTTTTTAAGAAGAAACAAAAAAATCCAGAGTTGTGTTAAATACGAAATTAATTAAAAAGTAAATAAGATACAGGAGAAACCGAGATGCAACTCAAAATCAGGAATTTGAAATTTAGTAATTTTAATGATTTTAAACTGTTTTTAAAATATTATATTTAACTTATATTTGTATTGATAAAACAATTAACTCGCAGAAGAATGTGTTTTAGTCTCAAATACCAGAGTTTCAAGACTATCGTAAATAAAAAATCCAAGAGGATTCTATTCCTAAGTATTGATAAATATATAAATTATTTTAATTTAATTCTTTATAAATATATATTTCAGACTGATCAAGATTTGGACGCTACATATGGTGATCGACTATTTGGAACATTTTATGAAAACAAGAAAAACAAATTTAAAGATAACTGGTTTAAAAAAAATAAATAAATAAAAAAATATTGAACAAATTTTAATAAACATTATATTAATGTGTTTGCGAATCATACAAAACAACAGGAAGTACTATATTTTAATTTAATCAATTAACTTTTACATTGAATTTTAATATTAATGTGTGGCAATGCATTGTTTTTTATGAACTTATAAATAGGTAAAAATTAGTGTACAAATTTTTTTAAACAATGAAATTTTTCATTGTAGTTAAAAATGATACATAAATCCACTTATTTCCGATCCCTGATACAAATTTAAAAATCCGTCTACGTTACGATTCACAGGATGAAAAATTATTTAAGTAACTTTTAATTTTTGGAACCTTTGGAAAGAGAAAAATGCTTAACAATTTTATAGTTTAGTCTCTAATCAACTTTAAAGTGTAGTCGCTAGGGCAGTCAGTATACTAGTTTACAACGTAATCTATTCTACAGCAGAATTTATAGTCTAGTCTAATCCCAAATAAATTTTATAATGTAATCTATTGTCCAATCTATATTCTTCCTACACTTAACAGCACTTAAAAACATTTCCTTCTGGGTTTCCTACTGGGTTTAAAAACAAAATTTAAATTCCATGTAGACAAAAATGTAAGATCATTTTAAATAGAATATCAGAATCTCAACATAATTTCACTTTAGTTTTTTTTTTACAATCTATAAATACTTTTAATCTATGCCGCAAAAAAAAGAAAAAAAACGTAAACAGCTTTAATTTCAAAACCAGTTGACCTGTGTTAAATATTTTGTTTTGATATTCAAATTCTTAGCTAAAACTGTTAAATAGTTAAAAAAAAACAATAATAACAATCACAATCACAATAACAACAAAATAAATCATTACTAAGATATCGAAAAGAATATACATCAGCACCTTTGTTTGCAGCTTAAAGCAATATTTATAAATAAATTGAAACGTACGACAAAAAAGTGTTGCCATTAATGCAAATATTATAAAAATAAAGAGAATATTAACAAATTTGAAAAAACAGTTTCAAATGTATTATCAAATCCTTAACATTTATTTTTTTCTTTAAAAGAAAAAAATGTGTTCAATTTTATTGATAATCTTATTTAAATTTTTTGGTTAAATTATTCTTTAATGATTACCCTATTTCTTGTTATTTTTTTATTTTCGAAAGCGTATTCATAATTAATGAATAAACATGACTTAATAGCAGAAAGTGAGAAAGAACTATTAACCAAGAAAAAAACTAATTTTAAAAACGGAAAACCCCTTCTTAAAAAATGTTTGAAAAAATAAAGGCAAGTAATGTATGAACAAACCTAAAATAGAAATTAATTAATTATTATTAATAAAAACAAAAGCAGAAATGTTAAAAAAATATAATTAAATTACGGCATTTTGACAGATTTTTGTTGAAGATTTTAAAAATAAATTTATTAATTACACAACAGAGAGAAACAATTTTTAAGATGTTTATAAGTAATGATAAAATAAACAAATCAATTAATTTGTTAATAAATAATAAAAGTAAAAATAAAAATAAAACTCACAAATCAATTTATAATTTCTTTTTTATACCCACCAATACCACTCAATACTTCGTGTTTGTCTAATATTGATAAAAACAACTTCAAAGCATTTGTTTGTTCGTGTATTCTATTGACTTAATAATTACTTAAACATCATTCATTTTTCAATATGTTTTAAGATTTATCTGAAAGCACAGATTTAAACTTTCTTATTAAGCAAAAAAAAAAAATAATATAAAGAATCNNTAAACTTTCTTATTAAGCAAAAAAAAAAAAAAATAATATAAAGAATCACTTACTAAACAAAGAGAGTATGATATAGAGAACATACAGTAAAAATGAGCATATTATCAATAATGTCTCGTCTTATCGCTCATCATTCAAGACCATAAATCTTGAAGTACACAATGACAATGCTTTAGCATCTGTTGAGCGAACAGCTTATCATTTACGTATTCTGTCCTGTTAACAATAGAGATTCTTTGACAAACAGAAAACTGAAATTTTGAACAGCAAATGCTTTAAGGAAATCACCCTTAAAGCTATTAAGCTTAAGATTTTTTGCTAATACTTCGTTTTTAAGGCTAAATTTTAACCCTGCTGACACTAAAATGTCATTCATTGTTGTTGTAATAAGACAACAATAACTACAAAAATTCACATTAGTCTGCACGTTCTCAGAAGCTTTAATCACTAAACATAGTGACAAATGTATTGTTGTTAATGATTATTAGGGGGGGAAAAAACTTAACAAAACAATTTAATGGAGTCATTAAATTTTAAAATAGATTTTTTTTATTATGTAATGCCTTTAGCCCAAGAATGAGAAATGAAATAAAAATTATCTTTTAATTGAAATTAAATCAGTATTTAAATAAAAATTAAATTTAAAAAAAAAGTGTAAAAAGTAACGCTTGCCTAAAGGAAAATGTTTAACATTTTTCACATATGTTTTTATTTGAATTGGAATTTTAACTTTTAAAGAAATTACAAGTTTATCTTCTTATCTTTTATATCTTTAACGATGCTATTTGAATGCAACTGCCACCAAAATATATTCTTTAATTATGCCACGTCATTTTCCAATCTCATTGTGAAATGTTACAAATGCATACGAATTCATTTCAAAGTCTGCTGACTTCAAAATTTTTTTTCTTTCATTTGGTTTTGTTTTTAACAATCCATCAAATGGAAGCAACCACTTCCTTTAGTCTGTCAATTTTAACATTCATTGTCATGTTCAATTCAAATGTGAGTTTTCGCAAAATACTATTCACATGCAGATTTTAATACGTTCTTAGAAAAACATTTTCAAGGAAATACGCTTTAAGAAGCAGCACATTAAAAATACCCTATATTCGGAAAGACAGTCCAATGGTATTTGTTACTGATTTAACTCAACACCGTAGTTACCTTTTATTTAAAAACAGTTAATAAGTAACAATTATTGTATGTATTCGTTATGAAACAATATAAAATTGCATGTTTTGAACAAAGCATTCGATAAAAGATATAAATCATTAATTAGGCATCGATTTGTTAGTGCATAATTTTGCATATTTAACCTTAACGGCATATTGTGGCATATGGTGATTTTAGTGCATATTTGTAGCATATTTTGTTATTTTTATATTTTGACATTTACAACGTTGAAATATTAAAAAACCCTTTCTTTGCTTTAATGAAAAACATAATTTTGTTAAAAAATTACAAAAAATCTTTGTTTTTTAAGTGCATATTTTCGCATTATAAAGCATATTTTTCGTTTTTTACTGCATATTGAATGCGGACAAGTGGACAATGATTTAAACCCTCAAACGAAATATAAAATCTATTCTCTCTTGATTCGTCAGTTTACAGCACGAGTAGTTTATCTTGTAAGTATGTAGGATGTAAAATAGTTGTCACTACCGCTCAAGTTATATAAACTGTACACGATATTCCCATAAACTCAAAGACACACACATACACCTTTACAAGTTTACATTTTGAATGTTTTATGTGTTTAAAAAGCAAACATTTTTTGTATCAGAGTTCATTACATTTTTTCCGAAAAAAGCAAAAACCAACTTAATTTTAAGAAAAACTTTAAAACTACTGTTAGTTTAGCATTCCACACCCTTTGTATGTTTAATTTAACACCAAAATATGATAATGAACCGTTATTAACCATCATTACCACGAATAAAAAATATAACTTTCAGAAGTTAAATTTTAATATTTTTTAAAAACAACAGAAAAAAACCTCAAGCGGAAAATCTTAACAACAATTTTTGAGCTACTGTTAGAAAAAAATATTTATATATTTTTGAAATCTCATTCAATAGCTTATGTGGTCTTTTTTTTTCAAACTAAAACCAAAATTATAAATAAAGTATTAAATTTACTGCAGCGTGAATTCTTTTAAAAGTGCACAGCAAGTGCTTCTTTTCGAGTTAAATACTTAGAAATAAAATAAAGACAATGAAAACATAAAATTTGATTTAAGCTTTTAAACATTTATAGTTTTTTTTATATTTTTAAATTGTAACGTATACCATCATATTTAACTCAAAGAAATAAAATTTTGAAAATCATTTCAAATTATATGATTTAACAAATTTTTTTAATATTTATTTTTTTATAGTTTTACATTTTTTCTTCTGTATTTTTTTTAATTATTTAAGGTGTGTTGTTACCTTTTTTATTTAATAATCTTTAATTGGTTTATATATTTCTTTTTTGAATAAATGTTATTGCCATAAAAAAACAACTATTGTTAATGATTAATGAAGTTTTTACCCACTATAAGAAAAAAAACATGTATTTAAAAACTTAAACCAGGAAATTTTCTTATTATAATTATTCTTTATTGGTTTCACTTTTTTTTTTTTGGTTTAATTTAGGGAATGGTTAACAAAACACAAAATGAAGTTCAAGTTCATGAAATTAATATTTAAAATAAAAATATTTATTATCATAACGTTGCTTTTGAAGAATTTTGTTTTTTTACTAAACAAAAGCCTAATTAATTAAAAAATAAACATGTATTCAACAATTAGAGAGAAATGCCTAAAATTTGTCCTCTTAATGGTTAAACTTTATTTTTAAATAACTATTTATTTTCAAAATTTTCCCTCCTCCGTTTTTCTTATATGAATACTTAGTATTCCAGTATCCCACTCTAAAACGTACTTTACACATAACACTTATTTCAATTTATTTAATAAATACAAATTATTTGATTTCTGTTACAGAACTTTGCTATTTTAAAGCTGTTTTACTCTTCTGTTCCAATATTATTAATAAGAGTTTTCAGTAAAATTTTAAATGTTGATTGTTAAATATTAATTTTGTTTCATCAAAGTTTTTACCAAAAGTTTGTTATTTTTTCCAACACTGTACATTTTAAATTCATTATATCATCTTTATATCATCTGAATTATTTTCTAAAATATTTGATAATAGATGACTTTTTTCTGTGTATAAGTAAAAGATCCATAAACTTAGGGAGAAGTTTTTCAACATACTGCCATTGATGAGTCTGAATATTTATAAAAATAAAAATATATCCTGAAAGGGATGTCTGATGACTCGCATCGTTTAAGCTTTATTTTAAGAATTATATTATTAATTAATTTTTGTTTGTTAATTTTTTTTTAATCTTTAAACAAAAGATTTATTAATGCTTGTTAACAAGAAGAACATATTTATTCGAAACCAATAATTAAAACGTTAATTGATTATTAAAAACTTATAAAAATAAACACATAGTTTAAACATATTTTTTGCTTAAAAGCGATTATTTAAGAAAAAAAAAAGAAGATTAAATATTTCATAAAAAATTATAATATAAACGATTAAAATGCACACAAAGATAATAAAACCACAATGATGTCAAATACAAATTATAAAAAACAACGAAGAAAATATTTATTAATTTTAAAAAAAATATAGAATTTTAAAAAACTTTAAGAATCTATATCGATATTAAAAGTACTTGAGAAAAAGAGTTTTTTGTTATAAAACTTCCAAATTAGTTACACTTTATTTCTAATAGCGCCAACGCAATCTTAAATTGTTATGCTGCCATAATAATTGATGTTCAGTTTTAATTGACGTAATAAAGGCAGAGAAACTCCACAATAACAAAAACAAAATAATAATCTCAGCAAAACTTTAAAGTATTTATAAATGTTTTTTTTTACGAATATTTTAAAGAATTCAAAATTTTTAACTTTACATTTATGGATAGTTAAGAGAACAAAAACTAAGTTTTGTTCTTTCATCGCTTTGCTGCTGAACGACAATACTAATAATAATCATAATGATGTTTGCCATAATAATTAAGTTAATAAAGCTAAAAACTAATTTATAACGAGATAAAACGAAGAAGCTGTTGAAGCAAAACTAAAAAAAGAGAATTAGCAAACATTTTTTGTTTTAACAAATAATCGAATAGAATTCTATGAGATTTATGATGAGTATTTTTGTGTATAAAATTGGCCAAGATGTTTAGAGAAGACATTAGTTGCAAACAAACATTTCATCATTATACAACCAGAATTTGTAATTCAAACAAATAGCATTATGAAATTTGTAAGGATTCGTAAAGCAATGAGCAAAAAAATAAAAAAGAGGATATTAAAGTGCATAAATAAAAGAAATATAATTTGTATTCTTTTTGTTTTGTAATATTCTTAGTTTGTGTGTATTGCCTTGTGTTTGGGAGTAGCTGCTGCTGGTAGACCTTCTACTAAGTATTTGCCACCTAATTTTGCTGCTGTGGGAGCAGCAGGTTCTAACCAATATCCTCATTATCATGCTGTAAGTGGAGGTGGTCGTGTTGGTGCTAGTGTGGGTCATCAATATGCTGCCTCAGCATCGGCTCCTGTACATGCTGCCTCTCAGTATGGTCATAATAGAGCCGCTGCTCAAATTCCCATTTTAAGGAATGATTACAGCAATGATGGCAGTGGCAATTACAACTTTGGGTAAGTTGAACAAATTAATGAAAGTGTAACAAATCAAAGAATTTCAAATTAAAAAATTATCAAACAGGAAAAAAACCTATTTGACTAAGATCAAAACAAATTTAATAAATCAAAAGTTTAATATTTAAAACAAGTAGTTTAAAACTTCAAGTTTAATTTAAAAGATCTAAGTTGATCAATTTGGAAAATATTAAGCTAGGATAATAATTAAAATTTAAAATTATTTTAAATAAAATAGTCGTTTAAGTGAAGAATTAAACGTAAACTTTGCAATCAATTCAAAATAAATCAACTAATAAAGACATTTCGGATTGAAATATTTCTTTTTTTATCAAGCTTTTGTTTTTAAGAATGTCTTTATATTTAAGAATTTAATGTTTTCTATTCCCCTCAAGTTTTGAAACTGGCAATGGCATTAAACGCGATGAAACTGGTAACTTCCAAGGCTCTTGGCCAGGCGGTTCTCTCAAAGTAGCTGGCTCTTATTCCTACACTGGTGATGATGGCAAACTTTATTCTGTAAACTACAAAGCCGATAGCCAAGGTTTCCATGCGGAAGGTGATCATTTGCCCACACCACCACCAATTCCTCGTGAAATTCAAGAGTAAATTTTTATTGTAAATGTTTAATATTTTTCATTTAAATTAATTAATATTTTCTTAATGTCTTAAAGAACTCTACATTTACACCAACATGGTGGTAGTCAACATGGCTCAGGTGCTGCTGCTTATGCTGCACCCTCTAGATATTCTGCCACTGGCGGCCATCGTAGTCCTGTTGGAAATTTTGCTGCTGCAAGCCATCATTCAGTGGCTAATGTTCGTGCTCCCAATGCCAACTATTTGCCACCCCAACAAGGCCAAGGTTACAATTATGGCAGACATTATTAATTTATAACCCCTCTCCCCCCTTCCCACACTATACCGCTTTAGTATTGATGTTAATAAAAACGTAAATAAATTTTATATTTTATAATACTTTTAGAAAAGTTTTTGTTTTTCTTATGGCATTTTGGTTTAAAATGGGATTTCACAAGCCTTTAACGCCTACCAAAAAAAAATTATTCTTTTACATATTGAAAAACTTTTTTCAATAAACATAGATTTCCTTGAATTACTTTTTATAGAGAGAAAAGGAGGTGTTGCTCAGCCACAAAAAAGGACAACAAACTGATGAACTTAAAATATCAATGGAACACAAACAAAAGGGAAAGATTTTCGAAAAACAAACAAGAAAGTAGAATAAAACTGATTTCATTTCCCTTTTTTATTTCATTTTAATGTAATAGAATTATTATAAATAAATTTTTTGTGAGTGTATGTTTTTGACTTTGTCTATGTGTTTTTTTTTTTGTCTGCCTATTACCAGTCTATTAAGANNTTTTTTTTTTTTTTTTTTTTGCCTGCCTATTACCAGTCTATTAAGATTTGTAACCAAATTTGAAAACTTTTACAATTTCATAAAGAATCATTTGATTCTATTGTTTTGTTTGAAAACAAAAAATGTAGCCACAATTATTTGAATACCTCTCCCAAATAAAAACTGAAAGACAAAAAAGGACTAGTTTTGATTTTAAATATTTATAAAGGATTTACCGAATGAGAAATGAAAGAGAAATTGAAATTAAATTTGCATAAACTCAGGCAAACTAATTTTATTAACAAGGTTGATTTAATATAAAAAAAGTAAATTAGAATAGTATGTAAAAAAAACCCTAATGAAAAATTGAAAAAATTAATTTGATTAATTTTGTGTTACATTTGGTTTTAATTAAAAATATATTTCTTTAATATTTAAGTGATTTTTAAAAATTCTTCTCTTTGATCTTTTAATATTTTTTAAATATTTCATCCAATCTCAGCTGAAAATTGTTCTAGAGCGCTTTTCTAGTTTTTTTTCACTTTTGCATAAAATCTTATTTAATTCCTTGAAATCCTTTTAGAAAATTTATTACTTTCTTTTTAACATTGAAACCATCCAAACCAAAGCCTTTGCTTGAGCAAAATGACATCTTTCTTCCAACAAAATAACAGTCATTTATTAAATAATACAACAAAGACTTTTCAAGATTTAAGCTGCACAAAAAAAAACAAAAACTTTAACATAAAATTGTCTAGAAAATAAATAAGAACAAAAAAAAAGAAAACAACCCCAAAATATTCATAAAACAATTTAATGATTTTGTTTCATTTAATTTATGCGTTTCAGGTTTTCAAAAATGCAACAATATTAAACAAAAACTCCAACAACATTTTAATTAAACTCTGGTATCTTATGAAGGAAAGAAATTATAATTTTGGAACAATTTTTATATGCAATTATTGACCCTTGAACTGTAATTTTAATAAATTTTATTTTCTAAGCACACCCCCTTCCCTCTCTCACACTTTGTAACAATTGTTTAACTTTAAAAAAATGTCCTTGATGTACTCATAATATAAATCTTAAATTGTATAGGAAAAGTTATATGTTGTGTAAAGTGTAATATAAAAATAATAATTCATTTTATTTTAACAAAGGAAATTCACTTAAGTTAAACAGCGGGTGATTTCCTTATTTAAAAAATGTGAATTGTTAGAAGAAAATTCTAACGATTTAAAAGCAAAATGAACAAATTTAATTATTACAATTGAGTCATCAAAAAATAATCATTAAAAATTTTCAATAATGAACAACTCAAAGGAACCAAACTATATGTGAAGAAAGTTAATTAAACTTATCACAAACAATAAAAAGTTAATTTTTTATTTTTATACAACCATTTTTAGTTATTACCTACTGCATTACTTAGTATGAAATCCTTATTTCTCATTGAACTATATAAAACAACAAAAATTAGATATTCTTTGGCTCCTTAAACTGCTGAAAGTAATGTTTCACCTTCTGCAAAGCCACATTTTATTTATAATTTAATATCTTTGAAAAAACCTTCATGTATTAGTTACATTCATCTGTATCATTACATTTAATTAAACAACTAAATGGCGTAAAATCATTATAAGCTAACATATATATTAACTCGATCTCTCTTCCCCTTTCTCTGGCATCATGCTAAATTACAATTAATATTTATTAACAAATTTATTTCATCAATGAACGAAGGAAACATTAAATAAAATATTGTAAATATAAACATGGATTTGCACCATAGGGACTATATTACAATTGACAATTCCTTTAATTTTATTACTCATACATATTTCTCTATTCACACATTATATTCATTAAACGAGTATTGTAGTTTGGCAAATAGACATTAAGAATGAAAACGGACTATATACGTATATTGAAATGTAACAAGGAATATATGGTTTAGTTACATGCGTGTTATTTAACCATCAATAGGACAAAGTTATAAATTTAACATGTAGGTTCAGAAAAGTTAGGCCATTATAAAAACACAAAAAAATATATAAAAAGAGAAATAGCACAGAAGTATTTTTTTTATATTAAAGTCTTTCATTCAGACACTTGAATCTATTTTTAAAAAGGTTAGAAACCTATACTGTTATAAATATGGTTTCTCTCAGTTTCATCATTATAATATGATGTAGAAAGCAGTACAGACGACTTGTACATTTTTGGAACCTTATGAACACGAACATATATTATTAATAAAGCAAAAGATTGATGTTTCCAATAATCTTCCGCTTAGATTAGAATATTAGGGTGTTCTTCTTTTATTGGGAATTCCCAAAATTGACTTCCGTGAACTAGATTACAACACAAATCTGTGTTTCGATTTCATTCTCGAGAAAATGCCACAAATAAGTAGACTTGTTCTTTCATCGGAAGAAAGCGATAGCATCACACCAACACTAAACCTTTATGCCACATTTAGCTGGCTTTAAGAGTTTATATTGAATGAATCCCGTTCTTAAGATCCATGTACATCATAAAATAATTGAAATTGCTACGGTTTTGTCATTTTAAATGACAGATTGTTTTCCATAATTTAGACCTATGATCTTCTATAGCATCATAGAAAAACTTCAAAATCGGTAGCAATTGGTGCAATAGTACCGGTCCGTCAGTACCAGTTGAGTACCAATTGACACATAATAGCCACCAAAGTTCGTGTTAAGTACGAATTGACACCTAACAGTCATCAAAGTTCCAGTTGAGAACCAGTTTAACCAGTCAGAGCTAATGAGCAA
>MINK01174093.1:10105-21043 GCA_001735545.1 Phormia regina | reverse complement strand
AAAGTATATGAATTTTAAAAAGGTAATTAATTGCTTACATGACGTAAATAATGTAAAGAATTTCAGTAAACTGTGTAAACAGTTGCAGTGTGTAAACAAATTGTAGTTTTCATGGTGATTTATTTAATTATTGTAAAAAATCAATTGATGACATGATGTAAATAATGTAAAGTATTAAATAAATAATTATGTAAATAATTTAAAAATNNTTTTTTTTTTGATGGCATGATATAAATAATGTAAAGTATTAAGTGTATTGTGTAAATAATTTAAAAATTGTCAAATTATGGTTTTATAAGTTATAAGTAAGTTTTTGGCAAAAAAATCAAGCGTTAACATTATGTAAACAATGTAAAAAATTAAGAAAATTATGTAAATAAAATCGGAAATGGTAAAATTATAGGTTTTCATGAAGAATTATTACATTTTTGCAAAAAAAAAAAAAAATAATTGTTTACTTGATGTAATCGCAAGTGGTATTAACATTTTTGCAAGAAAAAAAAATAATTGTTTACTTGATGTAAATTTTTATGTAAATCATGTAAACAATATGAAAGTGGTTAAATCAAGGTTTTTCTAGGGTAATTATTACGTTTTCGCTAAAAAAATCAATTGTTTACATCATGTAAATAATGTAAAAAAGTAAGTAATATTTTTATGAAAATTTAAGAGTTAAAAAAATCAATTGTTTACATGATGTAAAAAATGTAAAGAATACAATAAGTTATGTTAATAACATCAAAAATTGTCTAACAATTATTTTTTATAAAAAATATCTACATAAAGTAAATAATTTACACAAAGAAAATATCAAGGTTTTTCTAGGGTAATTATTACATTTTTGCAAAAAAAAATCAATTGTTTACATCATGTAAATAATGTAAAAAATATATTATATAAGTAATATCAAAACTTGTAAAATCATAGATTTTCATTAAAATGTCATAGTTTTCTAAGAAAAGTCAATTGTTTGCATGATGTAAAAATGTAAAGAATACAGCAAGTTATGTAAATAACATCAAAAATTGTCTAACAATTACTTTTTATAAAAAAAAAAATTATTTACATAAAGTAAATAATTTACACAAAGTAAATTTTTTTGGAAAAAAAAAAATAAAATTATATTGTTGACATTAGGTAAACAATGTAAATAATTCAATAAATCACGAAGTAAATCGTATTTTTTTTTTTTATTTGGGTAAAAAGATTTGCATCTAAAAATTTTATTATTATTTTTCTTTTTTTTTCAATGTAATATATGGTGTAAAGAATTATTATTAAAATTTTAAATTAAAATTTAGTTAAAACAAGATAATAATGACGATTCCTTACTCCCAAATCTATTATAAATATTTTTTCTACATATTTTATTTATTGTATTTGTTTTTTCTTTCTTTACTCTGCATATGGAGGCCAAAATTCTTTTTAACAAAAATAATATCACTTGTATTCATATTTTTCTGGTCTTAAAATCAAGTCAATGAACGTGAGTGTTAATCCAAAAATAACTGCATTGAATAATTAAATAGTTAATTTAAATAGAAAACATTCAAATCTTAAGAATTCCAAATACAAAAAAAAAAACAATAATATAAAATTCCAAACTGGCTTTTATTATTTAAAAGGTAAACAACATTCTGTTTACCTTGCAGTTGCAGCGCTGTTAAATGAATGCACAAACTGGATTGCAGACTCTTTCTCTTCTCTCACACTCTCTTAATATAAACATTAACATGTTTATTTTTATCTCTAGTAGTTGTTGTTTTTTTCTTTTATTTTGTTTTTATTTTAAGCTAAACTTAATGTTAAAAATAGCTTTAACTGTGTTTGGGAGTTTGTTTATTATATTTTGGACTTTGAACTTAGGATTTTTTTTGTTTTGTTTTCTTTATTTTTTTTGTTGCTATTTTTCTAAACAGGTTTGTATACAAACATAAGAGGGGCAGCATGCGAATATTAGCTTGTTTGTTATTATGTTTATTATTATTATTTTTGAGTGTCCAAAACATGCAAAAATATATTGTATACATATTGTTGTTGCTACTATTTAATTAAATAGTATGAAAAACAAAAATGTTATTAACATTTTTATGTTCGAAAATATTCGAAGATTGAAATTTGGGTTAATTTTGTAAGATCAATTACTTAAAAAGCGTATAAAATGATTGAAAAAAGCTTAAAAAAACTATGGATAGTTTTGGCTATGTTCGAAAAATTTTTAACTAATTTCGAATGTATTAAAAAAATTAAAAAAAAATATATATTCAAATAATATTATTCAGAATATAAGTGAAATGAATTAAATATATTTTAAGACATTTTTAGGCATGTTCGAAATTTTTCGAACTTAATTTCGAAAAATTCGAAATTTGTTAAAATGTCAAAAATTAATTTTCAAGTGAAATTTAATTAAAGAAAATGAATTTCGAGTTTTAAAAATAAATTTTGACAGCAAAAATTTTCAAATTCGAAATTATAAAATGAATAAAAATTTTGATTTGTTCAAGGTGAATTTGAAAATTTTCGAAATTAAAATTGAAAATTTCGAAACTCAAACATTTTTAATTTGATAAAAATTTTAAAACAAAAAATTTAAAATGAGTCAAAACAATTTAAACAAATATATTCAGACATTTTTTTGTTCGAAAATTTTCGAAATCAAGTTCGAAAAATTCGAAATTGTTTTAAATGTTTTAATTTGTAGTTTAAATATGCAAAAAGAAAACATAAATCATATTAAAGCTTAAATAGTTATTTTAAAGCAGATTTAAACGTTTTCGAAATTAAGTTCGAAAATTTAGTTTCATAAAAATTTGCTTTTTTGGCAAAAATTTTAATAGAAAATAATTAAAATGAAATTAAAATAATTGTAAAATTTATGAAATAATAATTGGGATTATTTTTTAATGTTCGAAAATTTTCGAAATCAAGTTCGAAAAATTCGAAATTTTATATTCAAATGATTTTCACAATATTTTAGGTCAATTTTTGAAGTTCGAAATTTTACGAAATATTCGAAATCAAGTTCGAAAAATTCGAAATCGTTTTAAATTTTAGTTTAAATACGCAACAGGTAAATATAAATCATTTTAAAGCTTAATTAGCAATTTTAAAGCATTTTCGAACTTAAGTTCGAAAACTTCAATTGACCCTTTTAGCAAAAATTTTAATAGAAATTTCTAAAACGAACTTAAAATAATTATAAAATTACTATAATACAACTTTTTTCATGTTTGAAAATTTTCGAAATTAATTTCGAAAAATTCGAAATTATTAAAAATGCCCAAAACTTGATTTCTAAACAAAACGTAATTCATTTTTAGTGTTAAAAACAAGTATTATATGATTTAAGCATTTTCGAAATTAAGTTCGAAAATTTCGTTTCATAAAAAATTACTTTTTTGGTAAACATTTTAATAGAAAATGCTTAAAATGAACTTAAAATAATGGTAAAATTTATGAAATATGATTTTTAGGACATTTTTCAATGTTCGAAAATTTTCGAAGTTAAGTTCGAAAAATTCGAAATTGTGAAAAATATAAAAAAATATATTTTTTTTTAACAATATTTAACTAAAAAATAGTTTTAATTATCTTAAATATATTTTAATTCTATTTAATTATGTTCCAAAATTTTCGAAATCAATTTCGAAAAATTCCAGACATTCAAAATTTTAAATCTATAAAAATTTTAAGAGAAATTTGTTTTTTAGAACCACAACTTGTAAAATCAATTGTTTTACAAAAACTACCATAAGGTCATATTTTTCAACCTTCTCACATTTCAACCTTCATGAAGTCACACTATCTTACAAAATTTTTTAAAAATATTTAAATATTTTTCTAAAATTGCTTATCAAAACAATAATTATTATTTTGAAAATTATTGTTCAAATTATAAAATTTATCTTACGCTTTTCACTTTAAAAAATTATTTATTCCAAACTTTTTATTTTTTCAAAACAAAATTAATTTCACTTTTTTATTTGTATTTTTTTCTCTAAGAAACCTTTCAAATGGCGCAAAATTTTCTAATACACTAAACTGTAAATCTTTATACTTAGTTAATAGTAGTAGGGGTAGACTTTGAAAAACCACCCTCTTTCCAACAAACATTCTTAACAAAACACCCGACACACCCCCCCAAAAAAAGACCATACTAAACAATATTAAATTTGTCTATCTACTAACTCATACGCATACTCTTGCCCTTTATAACCCCTACCACTAACAGTCTAAAGCATTATTAAATAATTTTGACTTTTAGTAAGAATTTCCCACCCCACTGTGTTAAAGAATGTTCAAATGAATGACAGTGTTTTGAAAAGTGTTTACAAACGTTTTGTTGGTGTAGATACCAAATTAACTCATTCCTCTTGAAGGAATTTGTAACTCATGTGTTTTTGACATTAAGTTTATTATTAATTGTAAAGCAGATGACATTTAGCACGCATGGTCAGTTTAAAATTTAGAGTAGCTAAGTAATACTGCTACTCTCCGTTAGATGGCAGCAAGAACAAGAAGATTTCATTAAGGCAAAAAAAGGTGACCAGATAAAATTTATTTCTTAAAAAAATGAATTAAAAACGATTTAAAATTTATTTCTAGCTCTTAGAATCACTTAAAATACATTTTTGTCGTTTTCGAAAATTTCGAAATTAAGTTCGAAAAATTCGAAATTCAAAATTTGATGAATTTTTTAAATTAAAATGCCGAAAAATAATTATTATGACATAACGAAACATCTTCAGAACATTAAAAATGGGTTTTTAGATATCTTGGTTATGTTCGAAATTTTCGAAATTATGTTCGAAAAATTCGAAATTGCAAAACAATCGTATTTTTCGAAGAAAATATAAATAATAAAAAGTAATTAGCTTAAAACTTAATTTTAAACGAAACATCTTCAAAACATTAAAAATGGGTTTTTAGATATCTTGGTTATGTTCGAAAATTTCGAAATTATGTTCGAAAATTTCGAAATTAAGTTCGAAAAATTCGAAATTGAAAAAAAAAAATTTATTTTTCGACTAAAATATAAATGATAAAAAGTAAATAGCTTAAAAATTAATTTTAAACCATTTTGTAAATGTTCGAAAATTTCGAAATTAAGTTCGAAAAATTCAAAATATCAAAAAAATCGCATTTTTCGAAGAAAATATAAATAATAAAAAGTAAATAGCTTAAAACTTAATTTTAAACCATTTTGTTAATGTTCGAAAATTTCGAAATTAAGTTCGAAAAATTCAAAATAGCAAAAAAGCGTTCCTTTTTGAAGAAAATTGAAATAACAGAAAGAAAAAAACTAAATTTTTGATTTTTGAAAAATTCGAAATTAAGTTCGAAAAATTCCAAATTATGTTCGAAAAATTCGAAATTTATTTCGAAAATTAGTTCGAATAGTTTGTAATTCCAAAATGAGCTGATTTTTTAAGGCAAATATGCGTAGAAATGGCTAAAAATTTAATTTTAAACCATTTTGGCTATGTTCGAAAATTTCGGAATTAAGTTCGAAAAATTCGAAATTACAAAAAATGATTCTTTTACGCACAAAATGTAAATAATAAGAACAAAAAAGCTTTAATCCTAATTTGAAACCATTTTTGTTATGTTCGAAATTAAGTTCGAAAAATTCAAAATTCCAAAACTTGTTAAAAAAAGGTAAAAATATTATAAAAATCATGTTCTTAATATTCTATTATCATTTCTAAGCAAATTTAGCTACTTTTGGCCTATAAAAACAATTTCGAAATTAAGTTCGAAAAATTTGAATTTGTTTTTAAGCTATAAAATTATAATTTTAATATTTTTTTTTTAATTTTCAGCAACATAAAAGTTTTTTAAACCAATTTTGATAATTTTTAAACAAATTAAAAATTTCGAACTTAAATTCGAAAATTTTAATAATAATTTTAAAGACTTCAAATAACCATTTTACGGTTCAAAAAACAAAAATAATGATTTTCTATTAAATTTAGCTTTTCTTTTAGCTTGTTTCTAAGCATTTTGTAAAAAATTTTCAATTTCGAAAAATTCGAATCTAAGTTCGAAAAATTTTTAATTAATTTTTTAGTTTTAAAAATTGTCTTAAACCTTTTAAGAGTATTTCCCTGGTTAATTTAGGTATTTGGGAATAAATTTTCAATGTTCGAAAATTTCGAATTTAAGTTCGAAAATTTTTTAACTCGATTTATAAGCCTTATAGTTAGCTTTAAAGCCTTTAAAACAGTTTTTCTAGTTAATATAATTATTTTGGCGTAATTTTTCCATGTTCGAAAATTTCGAATTTAAGTTCGAATTTCTTTTTTTTTATGATTATTAAGTCTTATAAATAGCTTTAAAGTGTTTTTTAAGCTTTTTGAAATATTTCACTAGTAATGTATATTTATTTTGCAACCATATTTCCATGTTCGAAAATTTCGTATTTAAGTTCGAAATTTTTCTTTTTATGATTTTTTGAGTTTTTTATTCCTAAAAAATTTGTTTTTTAAGCTTTTAATAGTATTTTTCTCATTAATTTAGGTATTTTTTAGAAATTTTTCAATCTTTGAAAATTTCGAAGTTAAGTTCGAAAAATTTTAAAACCGATTTTTGGTCATAAAAACTAGTTTTTTAACGTATGTTCGAAATGTTCGAAAATTTCGAACCTAAATTCGAAAAATTTTTAAATTGAATTCTATATTTTAAAAATTATTTTTAAGTTTTTTAAAGTTTTCCCTTGTTAACATAAGCATTTTTGAACAGATTTTTTATGTTAGAAAATTTCGAACTTTAGTTCGAAAATCTTTTAACTTGATTTTAAGCTTTTTAGACAGCTTTAAAGCTTTTAAAATTGCTTTTCTATGTAATATAGTTACTTTGGCACAGTTTTTCCATGTTCGAAAATTTCGAATTTAAGTTCGAAAAAAATTTTAAGTTATTTTTTAATTTTTTTTTAGGATTAAAATTAGTTATTAGGGTGTTTAGAGACATTTTATTATTAAATTCGTTATATTTGTAAAGAAAATTGATGTTCGAAAATTTCGAATTTAAGTTCGAAAATAATTTTAAGTTATTTTTTAAATTTTTTTAACCGTAAAATAAGTTATTAAGGTGTTTAAAGACATTTTATTATTGAATTTGTTATATTTGTAAAAAAAAATTGATGTTCGAAAATTTCAAATTTATGTTCGAAAAAATTTTTAAGTTCTTTTTTAATTTTTTTTAGGATTAAAATTAATTATTAGGGTGTTTAAAGACATTTTATTATTAAATTAGTTATATTTGTAAAGAAAAATGATGTTCGAAAATTTCGAATTTAAGTTCGAAAAAAATTTTAAGTTATTTTTTATTTTTTTTAGCTTAAATTAAGTTATTAAGGTGTTTAAAGATATTTTATTATTAAATTCGTTACATTTGTAAAGAAAATTGATGTTCGAAAATTTCGGATTTAAGTTCGAAAAAAAAATTTTAAATAATTTTTTAATTTTTTTTTTTTTTTTTAGATTAAAATTAGTTATTAAGGTGTTTAAAAACATTTTATTATTAATATTGAGGCAAACAATTAATGTTCGAAAATTTCGAATTTAACTTTTTTTTTTAAATTAAATTTTTTGAAGAAAGTTAATGAAAAATAATTCACAATAATTTTTTTGTTCGGATTCCTTTTTTGTAAAACATTTATTTTGTCCTGTTTTTATCCATAAAACCAGCTGTTTTGTCTAGATTATATTCACCACTTAATACTTCGCAAAGAAAAAAGAAGAGAACTGAGAGTTTTTAAAACTCTCAGCCACTGTTGCTTCTTTAAAAGGAAAACATGCGCCTTTATGATTAAATTTATGCCTAAATTACACACAAACCTTTATTAAACACAAGGGCCGGTATGCAATACTTTTTTTTACTTCTTATTTTGGTGTGTATTTTTGTTATTGTTGTTGTTGTTTTTGCTATTGCTGTTATTGTTCGTGTTAATATACTTTTTGTTCTTAGCATTCGCAGAGACATAGTCATTAGAGAAATTTGTAACACTTTTGTAGTCTACTTTTAGGTGCGTGTTGAAGCATAACGTAAGCGCGTGATGAAAATATAAGAAAAATATAATTAATATAGAAAAAATTAGAAAAAAAAAATGTAAAGAAAATAGAAATTATATATGAGAAAGAAAAATATATATATGGAAAATATAATAATATAAAAGAAAATTTAAAGGAAATATTTAAAAAAATGAAATTAAAAAATTATTAAGTGTGAAAAGAAAATAAAAAAAGTTCTACAGTTTTCCTTGAATAATAAAAAAAAAAGTAATTATCAAATCTTTTTTATAATAAAATTTAAGTTTCTTTTTTTGTTATAACAAAAGCAAAAAGTCCTTAAGTAAATATTGTGTAATGAAAGTGAAAATCTAGTATTTAAAACAACAGAGAGAGAAAAAAAAAAAAGAACACACAACGTAAAGTTTTGTTCCAAAAAAAAATTTTCTTCACTACTTATACACACACACACACATTGTTAAAAAACTTACTCAAACTTTTTTTTTTTTGGAAAAAAAGAAACACATACAAAGAAAAATATTATAATAAAATGAAAACTAAAATTAAAATAAAAATATAAAAAACGTTTACTTATGCGTGTGGTGAATTTTTTTCTTTACAATTTTCTTTTTTAATGTTTATAAGTATGAGTGTGTTTCTATAAGAATGTATAAGTGTGTGAGTGAGTGCGTGTATATGGAATAGTGTGCGTAAATTATTACAATATTTTTTTATATGTTTGAAAAACCATATAATTTTTGGATTTCTTACTCATATATATATGTATTTGTATATAGTATATGTATGTGTCACTCCACTTTAACATTGGATTATAATAATTCACAACATGTTTCTCATACTTACAAAAAAAAAGAATACAAAAACTTCAGCAGCAATGTCCTCGTCAGCAACGTCATCTTTTAACAACTGGGGGAAAACATTACAATAACAACAACAATAATAAGGAAACAAAATTGCGTGTTTTATTTTTTTTCTAAAAGAAATTTAATTTTGAAAATAAATCCGAATTTTATAAAAAATAAAATATAAAAATAAGAAATTTTTTGGAAAATAATAATAATCAAGATTTTTAGGTTTTTAAAGCAATTTTACGGCCTTAAAATAAATTTCGAAAATTTTCGAACTTATATTCGAAAATTTAAATTGATCCAAAAACTTACTAAATGTTATCAAATCCATATTTTATAACTAAAACTAAATTTCTTAGGCCTCAAAAATAATTTGAATATATAAAAATCAAGTTCGAAATTTTTCGAACTTAAGTTCGAAATTTAAAAATTGCAAAAACTTTTAATAAATTTGTTAAAAAATGTATTTATTTTGAAAATAATAAAAATAAACATTTTTTAGGTGTTTAAAGCAATTTTAGATCTTCAAAATCAATTTCAAAAATTTTCGAACTAATATTCGAAAATTTAAATTGATCCAAAAACTTCTTAAATGTTTATCAAAACCATATTTTATTACTAAAACTAACATTCTTAGGCTTCAAAAATAATTTTAAGGTTTAAAAATCAATTTCGAAATTTTTCGAACTTATATTCGAAATTTAAAAATGCCGAAAATTTTAACAAATTTGTTAAAAAATTTACTTTTTATCCCCAAAAAGTTAATTATAGCTTCATATAGTTTAAATTCATTTCAATATTTTAAAAATTAATTTCAAAATTTTTCGAACTTAAGTTCGAAATTTTTATATTAGCGAAAAAACTACAAAATGTTTATTAGAATTATATATCAACACTAATAAAACGATTGTTAGGCCTTAAAAATAATTTTAGAAACTAAAATTTAATTTCGAAATTTTTCGAACTTAAGTTCGAAATTTTAAATAAGACTACAATTATAAAAAATTTGTTTAAAAATTATTTTTTTCAAACTAAAACAAAATTTTGCCTTAAAAAGAAATTTTAAGCCAAAAAATTAATTTCGAAATTTTTCGAACTTAAATTCGTAAAAATTTAATTATCAAAAACTTGTCAAATTTGTATCAAAACTATATTTTAGTACTAAAATAAAATTATTAGGCCTTAAAAATAATTTTAGAAAATAAAATTCTACTTCGAAATTTTTCGAACTTAAGTTCGAAATTAAAATTAACCAAAAATTTTTACAAATTTCTGTGAAAATGTAAATTATTTCCATCAATACTGTTAAAAATAGTAATTTTAGGACAAAAAACTAATTTCGAAATTTTTCGAACTTAAATTCGAAAATTTTAAATTAACAAAAACTCACTTAATTTGTATTAAAATCATATTTAAAAACGAATAATAAAATTTTTAGGCCTCAAAACTAATTTTAAAATTTAAAAATAATATCGAAATTTTTCGAACTTTAGTCCGAAATTTAAAAATAATCAAAAATGTTACCAAATCTGTTAAAAAATTTACTTTTTACCCCCAAAAAGTTAATTATAAAATAAAACAATACTTTGAAGGCCTCAAAATCAGTTTCGAACTTCAGTTCGAAAATTTCAATTTTCTGGTCTTTTAAAATAGTTTTTAATCTCTAAAATCATTTTAAGAAATTACGCCTCAAATTTACAAAATTTTCAATCGGCCTAAATTTGTGAATTTTTTCTTATTCTCATTTTACGCTTCAGCTAAACATTTCACTTTCCACCTTGTTGATATTTAGCTACTTTCTTTTGTTTTTCTTGACCTTTCACTCAAAACAAAAATATTTTTTTTAGTTTTCTGTTCTTCCCTTGACAGCATTTGTTTCCCTATTCCTAATCTAACTTGCGTTTAAGCAAAAAGCGGGGTTGGGTTGTTTTGTATTAATTTTCTATTGTTGTTTTCCAGCCCATCATAGTGGCTTGTTAAATTTGGTTACATCTTTGTTGTCTTTTTTTTTTCTTACGAAATTTATATGATAATTTTATGTCAAATATTGGCACAAA